>JARHVA010000706.1:4482500-4682991 GCA_037957365.1 Torreya grandis | reverse complement strand
ATGGCCCCTTGGCCTACATTTTTATGCGCCTCATGTGTTTGTATGTTTGCTTACTTATATGCTTATACACTATGATACTCATATTTGCTTGTTACACACACACCAGTTTTCAATGCCATGAGGGACCTCATGCATCTACCCTTCCTACTTGGGAACCTTGATGGAAATCATGCCCCATCACCCTAGGTAGTTACTTATATTTACTATGGTTATACATTGTTTACATTTATCTTAACACCCTTGTGTAATTCTAGATTACAACATACATCTTACATTTCATACTTATGCTAAAATACATTTACATTTTGATGTTATGTTTTACATTATATTGGAATATCATGTACATGTTCTAGATAACATATTTTATAGAGTTGTTTCTTTAGAGGGTAGTTATTCCATAGATTTCACAACTTCCCTCAAAAAATGGGGAATTTCTAGGGGTTATCATAGAGATTATGATCCTATATTACTTTTCATAGATACATTTCAATCCATAGGCTTAGTTTTAAATACTAGAATCAAGGTAGACATAGAATAGAGTATAGACTCAAAATTAGTTTAGATCGCATAGATATTAGACCAAGAAGTCATTAGCTTCTAGATTGGGACACTATCCATAGGGCACTACTATCCAATATAGGGTGCTACTATCCAGTATCCCTATCTTCAAGATAGTCTAGATCATTTAAACTAGTACACCAAGTATACTATATAATTACACAGATATAGTCATAGGTTTGGTAGTTATGTTCAAATTTAGCTCAGATACATTTATTTTAGCTCAGATTCATACTATTTTCTTAAATATCGGTGCATCATGCATGACATGATCACTCATACATTTAGATCAATTACACACATTTAGCTAATATATACTTGATTTAGATTCATTATACTCAAATACCAGGTTGGGTGCATGTGTATAGCAAATTAGTTTCCATATACTCAGCTTTAGATAGGTTGATCAAATGGAATGACAAACTCCATGTCATTATCTACATTATATACACTTTATATCACATTTCAAGTTGTCACTAGATTCATGCCTTACTCTATTTGTAGTGGTTTACATTCTCAAGTGTCCTAGATCTACCTAATATACCTAAGTGGTTGTAGAGTCAAATACATAATTAGATTACTTAGTTAGATACTTTCATCACTTTATGCAGTATATTTATAGATGCATCTACTTTACATAGGGAGAAATGATAGATTCATTCCCTAATTTATTTATTGATCCACCTACATGAGAGTTTTTTACACACTTATAGTCTTATCCAGCTATTCATAGAGATCAGGATCCACTAAGTAGGGTTGGGAAATGGAGTCAAAACTAGATTGAGTTCTTGAGCCACCCATATGAGGATTGATCAATCCATTAGCTCAGTTCAAGGTATTGAATGATATGATCACTATTCACATTCACACAAATAGGTTATCACTAGGTTTATACATTATTTTATGTATCCAATTAGGTGTATTCATTCCATTCCTCTCTCTTTACTCATCTTTACTCAGTTATTTCATTTTAGCATAATCTTTTACTTTTGCTTATCTCTTAAGTAAGGACTAATTTTTTCATGTTTCATTATAGGACATTGCTTTGAATCATGTTCCACATAATTAGACCCATATTCATATAATCAAACCTATATAAATGGGATTCACTTCCAAGGTAAGTCTAGGTACATTTATTTTTCCTTTATACTAGTCCTTTCACTTTGCTACATTACTAGCATAAAAGGGGGGAAATGTAATCACCTAGGATTGGTAATTAGATGCTAAGAGTGTTATTTGAGTTAGCCAATCCCTAGGCTAGCCATAGACCTATTCTTGATCATGAGACTTACATTTATATTCATTCAATAGAACACAATTGCCTACAGCCAGTCAAGACATAGTCCCAAAACTATCATCCCAAATCCCAATCCAAATTTCTTAATAGTCTCCCAATAGGACATTAGCACCAAATTTTGGACACTATAACCACATGTCACTAGTGTCCCCAAATCACTATTGTCCTTAGCCCCAAATCTTCTCAATAGATAGTTTTTCAAACATGTTCCCCTCCTAAGGTTGGCTTAATATCACTTTCTTATCTTCACAAGCAATAAAACCCTATAAATACCAGTCTGATCCACCTCTATTCATTAGATGGAAAATAGATGCAAAATCTATTCAAACAAAAGACAAAGTTGTGAAAAATCAAGGTATTTTATCCCTATTCTTTCCTACTTTCTGCATATTACCATCTACAGTATCCCTATGTCTAGTTTTCAAGCATATAAAATCTTAATCACATTTAATAAATTCAATGCCACTCTCATTCTAGCATTTACTTACACATACATCAAGCACTAGGTGGGAGAACTACATGGGACTTTATCCCTCCTCAAAGTATTGGTATGTAGGAAACTCTCTACATAATGGAGTGTTGATAATGTCCATTTCATCCTACTAACAAACATAAAATTATTTATTATGTCATACTTGCAAGGATATTATGGTTTGCACATCAAATCAAGTTTTTTAGGGACAATACAAAGCTATAGGTTTCAATCATGTAGGAATAGAACATATAGATAAAGGTGTAGGTGATCCCAAAAAATAGGAATAGTCTTGTAAAGGGGAAATTAGCACAAATTTGGGGACACTACACATTTATGGTGCTACTATCTAAATTAGGTATTACTTTTCAATGAACAGATGAATACCAAAATCCTTGATGACACAGAATATTGCCTAGATCTCAAGTTTTAGCACACAAATCATCCATAACAATTAGTTTTTAGATAAGTCTCTATTTATCCCTATTTTTTTCTATTTATAAGAATTAAAAAAAGTCAAATATCATAAAAATTATCATTTAGGTTTAGTGTTCAAGTTTAGATGGAGCAAGAAGTGGTCGACAACGATGAGGGGGACCTAAGTGGGTCAAAAGTGTAACTCATGGATTTGGGATTGAAGAGTGTGCCTTTCCATACATATTCATCCAAAAAAAATTTGAATAAGTGTATTATTCCTAATTTAAAGGTTAGTAATATACTTCTCTTTACCAAAGATTCTCATATGGGGGATGTACCAATAGCATCAAGCTTCTCTTACTATTTGGTAAACCTTGTCAAATGTTCACGGGTCAATAAGCTCAAAGGAAAGATAAGTAAATACAAGGAAGTCTATGAATCTATATATATATCCATGTCAAAATATTCATGAGGATTTCATATTGTTGTTCCTGGTGAATTGAAAACTAAGGCTTATTTATGGTGGTCTTCTTATTTAGTGGGTAAATTTATTAGTCTAAGACCTAACATAGAATGTTTTAGCACTTGGACCAGGATCCATTGGAAATTAAGAGGGTATTTGGATATCTCTACACTTATCAAGAATGTTTTCCTAATCAAATGTACCAATGATGAAGATAGTATGCATATCTTGGTAGGAGGCACTTGGTTTATGGGTAGATTTGGGCTTTTTTTGAAAAAATGGAAGGTAGGATTCAACCTATAATAATAATATATTTATAATATGCCCATTTGGTTTCATCTTCCTATACTTTTTATATAATTTTAGGAAGAAGACTTATTTATCATTATAACAAACAAAATTGGTAATCTAATTGCCTTTGACTCTGCTACTAGAACTAGAACCCACATGATTCACACCTAATTCTATGTGAATGCAAGGATGGAAAAAGAATTTCCCACTTTTTTATTATTAATTACTCAAGTGTAGAAAGTATTAAAAGAATTTAATATGAATACTCTTTACTGAAATGTGAAGGATGTAGGAAACTGGGACATATGACTATAAATTGCCCCTCCTTTGTTAAAAAGGGTACTTCTTTTATTTTCATAAAGGATCAACATACTTGATGAGGAAACAAAATATCATTAAAAAAGATATTCCATTGATTTCTCATCATAGTTCTCAGTAAAACTATCTTCAAAAGGATACTTCTATGAATTCTCACATTATCTTGAGCCTAAATAATACAAAGTATCTCCTAATATTTTAAATATATATACATCATGTTATACGCTAGCTTATTTAGAGGTTATTATAATATATAATGTTAATTATTAAAATATTAATGATGTGGTAGAGGTAGAGTCAAAATTATTTCTTCAAGAGAAAGGAAACATAACAATTTCAAGCAAAAGTCAAGAAAAAATACAAAATAGAGTCAATGAGCCAGATAAGGTGATTTCATTTCTCTAAAATACTAAAACTTTTTCCACACATTATGTTTATATAGTGTAGTATAATCTTTTCCAATGTTTGGAAAATATGGAGGAATAAAAAATGTTGTGTGTATCATTGAGGATTCTTTCTCTAGTAAAAGGATTTTTTTCTTACATAGCTCAGGACCACACATGGTTGGATGATGACAAGGAGAAAAAGGAGTTCTCTAATAAGATATATTTGTATTGTACTTCACCAAGTTTTAAACTATATTATACTAAATATGAGAAGAAAATTAATTTAGATGGGTATAAGAGTCATGTAGATACATGTTTAAGAAATAAAAAGGGAAGATTTTCATCAGCTAAAACTAGAAAGAATAAAACTAAGAATGAGATAATGAATGGGTATCAAATAAATCTTAATCTCAAATTGAGTAGAGAATCCATTAGGCAATGCAATAAATAAGAATAATTAAGGTTATGTCATAGAATATTAGGGGTCTAAACCTTTATATCAAATATAGAGTATTTAGGGATATCATGATCAAAAATCAACCAATTATTCTTGTTATCCAGGAAATAAAAATGGCTAGTAATCTATTATAGGAAATAAAAAATTGGCTTTGTAAGGAATAAATGTTTGTTGGTGTAGGCTCAAAGGGATCATATGGAGGTATTGCTACCTTTTGGGATGATAATAGGGTTAAAAGTGAAATACTTGTTAAAAATAGACACCATCTAGAAGTTTTATTTACTGATCTTTCATAAGATATTTGATGCAAAGGTATTAGGGAAAAATCATCCACATCAGCATCATTTGGTATTAGAGAGGTTGGAATGATAGAGAAGTTAAGAAGAGGGTTCTCATTGATGAAAATAAAAATAATTGAGAGAGTGAAGCTAGGTTGAGACAAGGACAATCAATATCAAGCTCAAATAAAGAATGAGATCATTTACGAATACTAGTTGGATTGGAAACTAGATGGTGATGATATTGGATATTTCTCCCCATGCCTTTGTATCAATATTTCTTGGATTATTTCAAATATTTATGCTCCTAATACAATTTTTGGTTGGATAAGATTATGGTTGGATCTGGTGTCTTTTATAAACACATGTAGATATTTCAAATGGATGCTTTTGGGTGATTTCAACAACCCAATTAGTGTAGAAGAAAAGAAAGGGGGTGTCCAATACTTATCTGATAGTATGGAAGATCTAGATGAGTTAATTATTTTCAATGGGATGTTTGATATCAAACTAAGAGGATATCCTTTCACCTGGTTAAATAAAATGATTGGTAATCATTTTATTCAAACAAGATTAGATCAGGCTCTTGTCTCCCCTGATTGGTTTAGCATTTAGGATGTTTGCTTATAATCACTCCCCGGATTAGATCAGATCATAATCCATTAGTCCTAAACATTATAAAAAGTTTTAAAACTTATAAAACACCATTAATATTTGAGAATATGTGGTTTGTTCACCCAAAACTACTACTAAGAATAAATTAATGGTGGAATGTGGAAGCTTTAGGAACAACTATGTTTAAGTTTGCACAAAAATTTAAAAATGTCAAAAAAAAAATTTGTATTTAGAATAATGAGGTTTTTGTCAATAACTTCTACCAAAAATATAATATTAAATAAAATTTTCTTATTCTTGAATATTTTATTACTTTCCAAGGCCTTAAAGAACATTTTCTTCATCAGGAGCATCATCTAGAAATTGATTTTCATTCCATTCTAGATCAAGAGGAATCTTTCTAGAAATAAAAATTGAGGGGTACTTGGTTGAAGGAAGGAGATCATAACACAAAATAATTTCATTTAACTATGATCAAGAATATAATTCATAACATAAATAATAAAATATTTGATGAGAATGGCTCCCTTCATACTGATCCTAGAGTTATTAAAGAGAAAGCAGTGAGTTTGTTCAAAGATCTTTTTGCTCCCAACTATGTGCCTGATAAAGAATTGACCATAGATTTTATTCTACATGTCCCTAATATTATTACTAACAATGATAATGTTATCTTGTTGAGGTATATAATAGAAGAGGAAATATAGGTATTGGTTTTCCTAATGAACAAAGGCAAAGCACCAGGCCTAAATGGCTTTCCTATGGCTTTTTTCTAAAATTATTGGGATATTATTAAATAGGATTTATGGGAGGTGGTGGATGAATTTATCTCCTCTAAAAACATCTCAAATAGTTTAATAATACTTTTATATCTCTCGTTCCCAAGAAGATAGAGGCATAAAATTTTAGGCCTATCAACATTTATAATTATGTCTATAAAATATTTACAAAAAAATTCGCATTGAGGATTAAACCACTTTTGAATAAAATTATTTGTTCTAATCAAGGAGGATATGTCTCAAGAAGGAAAATCTAGGATGGTATTATGGTAGTACATGAGACGGCACATTCCATGGCTGAAACTAAACAAGCAGGCATGCTTTTTAAAATTGATATGGCCAAAACTTATAAAAGAGTTATTTTGGATTTATTGGACTCAGTTCTAAATAAATTTGGTTTTCATAAGAATATTAGAAGGCTGATTTATAGTATCATTTGAATGGCTATGTTTTCTATTAATATTAATGGATTCCTAACTATATTTTTTGGGATTGAGTGTGGAATTAGACAGGCTGACCCGTTTTCTCCATTCTTATTCATTATAATGGTAGATTCTCTAAGAAGGAACCTTCTAAATGTGCTTAGATAGGGAAACTTGAATGGTTTTAAACTAGCCTCAAGGATCAACCTTCTCTTCACCAATAATTTGTTTATGATATGATCATTTTGGCATTAGCTTCGATAAGGGAGGCTAAGGAAATAAAGTTTATTCTAGATAGTTATGTAGTTGTCTCAAGCAGTTGATAAACTACTCCAAAAGTGACTTATTTTTTGTCAACACATCGGTTTCCCATAAAATAAAGATTTCACATATTCTAAATTTTCAAATCTTGGAACTTCCCTCAATTTATTTAGGCATGCCGCTATTTAAAGGGAAAATGAAATTTGAATTTTGGTACCCTCTTATTGAAAGGTTTTAAAGTAAGATTTATGGTTGGAAAGGGGATCTACTTTCTCTGGTGGGCAAAGTGTTATTTATTAGAAGTGTTTTAAAAAGTCTCCCCATCTACACTATGTCCTTAAAAATTCCCAAAGTTATCCAAGAAAAATTTGACAAAATCCAAAATAGTTTCTTATGGATGGGAGTGGAAGATAATCACAAATTCCCTCTAGTGGCTTGGGATAAGGTATGCCTATCAAAATACTTTAGAGGGATAGGTATTAGAAATGTTTACTCTATGAGCAAGACGTTAATAAAAAATATTTTTTGGAGACTCCTCAAGGAACAGACTCCTTGTGAAAAAAATTTATGTGTCAAATATCTTGGTTAACAATCTCCTTTATCCTTTGCTACTGAGCCTATCTTTATTAAAGGATCTATAATATAGAATTTATTTTCCAAGAATAAGGATAATTTAATATAAATATACAAGTGGAATATGGGGAATGGTCATGATATTATAATTTGGAAGGATCCTTGGATTATTAATCATTCAAAAGAGACTCTTGAACCATGACGTCAAGTTGTTCATTCTATCTCACCTATTTTAGTAGAAATGGTGATGGATTATGTTTGGTTTTGTAATGGTATAAAAATATGGAAACATTTAACCCTTGGTAATGTTGATATAGCTTTAGCCACTATTGTTTTAGATCTTAATTTCATGCTCAAGGGTAACTATATTACAAATCTATAGTGGGAGGATGAATTAATTTGGATTGATTCAATACATGGAAACTATCATGTTAATTTTAGATATTTAAAGCTTTAAAAATTAATAGATAGGTTAAGTATGGAACAAAAATTTTATTCCAAAAATCAACATCTTCATCTAGTTGAGTATCCAAAATATAATTCTAACATTGGATAATCGAATTAAAATAGGTCTTAATGTGGTAAATAGATGTGTACTATGTGACAATGCTTGGAAATATATCAATCACATCTTCCTTAATTGTGTATATTATTTCCACATTTAGGGATCTCTGATACAAATATTCAGGGTTTCTTGGGTTCTTCCTTCACCTATTATGGAGGCTTGGTAGGCTTGGTATTATCCCTTTGTTAACCAATAACTCAAGGAGATTCATAATATGGAATTCCCTAATCTTATATGGATAATTTGGAAGGAATGCAATAATAAAATATTTAGGGACAATAAAACCCCCTCTTTAGAGTATCTAAAAAAATATTTTCCCTCTTGTCTAAAAATTTCAAAAATATAAGATGGGTAAAAAGGCTTCCTTTCTTTTTATTTGAGGAAACCATTGCTAAGGAGTGGAAGATCAACCTTGATAACATACCTCTGGTGGATCCTAAGATATCCTTGAGAATATTTTTGAGATGGTTGGCTCCTCAACCTAGTTGGGTGAAATTTAATTTTGACATGTCTTCTAAAGGAAAACTTGGACTTTCAGGAGGTGGAGGGGTTATTTGAGACAATTAGTGAGAGCTTATTTTATCTTATGAATGAAGCATGGTCTTCTAAACAAATCATTTCTTAGAAGCATTAGTAGCCTTGTGGGGGGTCTAGGTGGATCTCGAGTTCGGTTTTTAATATATTTTTATTGAGGTAGACTCTCTCAATATCATTAACTATATCAATAAGAAAAATATGGTTTCCTGGTCTATATTACATATAATAGATAAAATAATTTAGTGAAGCAAAGGCTTTTAGAAGGTTAATCTTTAGCATTCTTATAGAGAGGGTAATATGTTGGTTGATACCTTTGCTAATAGAGGGGTAGAAGTCAAGGATTTCAAATAATAGAATAGGATGGAGGTTTGACCCAATCATGTCAATGATGTTATTAGCAATGATAAATGTAACATCAACAATCCATTCATAAAGGGGTTGGATTTATGATCAATATTGGCATGTTAGGCCATGCTTTGAAATGGGTGTTTAATTATGCAGATTAATGATAAAGTATTTAATTATAGAAACAAATGGTATACTCTTTCTTATCATTACTCAATCATCCAACACTATAATCATTTGAAGCCTATTATTATTTGTGAGTTCATTTACTTTGGTAGCCCTTCAAGTGTAGTTTTGGGAAAGAATACAAATAGGTATTTTACCATGGGAGGTGATTTGAATTTATTGGAACTCATGAATGTGGATCATATCTAGAAGAATTCATAGGTTTGGTAAATTCTACACACAAGGGTTATTACCAACTTTATTAATCATATTTTTGGATATGATACTTATCTCTTAAATCAATTTGCAAAGAATTGGGTAGATCATGTGGTTAATATCTATAACATTCACATTTAAATAATTGAGGAGATAATTTCAAGGGTTACTGAGCTTAAATTTGAAGAAAATAAATATATTATATTGACTACAAAACTTGATCATAAAAAGGACAAGTTTCTGGTGGGTGATGAAAATCTCATGGTTTTCCAAGGAGGATTGAAAAGAGAGGATTTCCTAGTTCCATTTGATGAAGTAGTTGAGAAAATCACAAGGTATGTTACCCTTGATGGATGTTATAAAGTATTACATTACTCTCATCTCCCTTTCCTGAATTATCTCTGTCATAAGATCCTTATTAGCATTCCTTTTTATATTTTACATTCCTTAGAACATTATATCAAAAAGGTCAAAATGGGAAATAAAATAAATCCATTACATCATGTAGTTATTTTCCTTATATAAAATTTTTTCTAGGCTCAAAACCCTACTCCTCATTATTCTATTGCCAAAAATAAGCATTTCAATGTGAATATCTCTACCACTAGACCTCCCAAATGGATTTTGAGAAGTAGTTTCAAACCTAAACCTAAGAATATTGAGGATCACAGTAAGGTTGATAATAATGAAGAAATATTTTTCAATGATCAAATTTTTTAGGAGACACATTCAGTGATTAATCATGAGGAGATTGATAAGCATATTGTCAAGGAATAGGATACTCAATCAAGACTCATTCACCTAAATTAGGGAAGGTGTAAAATAGGATGCAACAAGCAGCAAAGTAAATGATGATAATTTTGGTGTATAAATAGGGGATACTCATTCTAATGTTCAGGCTAACTTTGATTTGAACTTAGTGAAGGATATAGATAAGAATCAAAGCAAATTAGAAGTTTAGGAGGATGAGGTAAACCTACATAAATCTTTTTTTTTGTTGGTTTATAAAGGATCATACACAACTAAAATAAGAGATCAATAATTTCAAACAAAAAAGATGGGCTTTATTGCACAAGGGAGAAGGAAGTGGAAATGGCTACTCAAATTGAGATTTTTACTGATAGAATTAATATGCTATAAAATGAAAATAGAGATATCAAAGAAAAGCTTAATCTACTTATTAGCTTTAGCAAGGTAATGATAAATAATGCAATGCAAAGTATGGAAGGGTTGTATGTATTTCTCAATAATGCAAAACAAAGTGAGAATGAAACTAGGCCTAAGAAGAAGCTTAAAGGAGTCACTACTATGAATGAAAAGACAAAATGGTAGGAAAATTGGATAAAATTTTCCAAATTATGATAGAGGAGTGGTCCATGGCTCATGAGGAATGCAAAAAAACCCATAGCTAACTTTCTTTGATTTGTAATGTAAGTTATGTATTATCAATTTTTCTATTGTCTTTGTTATTTCTTTCCAGTGAACATTTGTTATTTACTATATTTGTTAATATTTTGATCTATGTTAGTGGCCATGAAGGTGATTATTTTATATGGGTAGGGTCCCTCTAAACCCCACTTTTACCTTCAATGAAAAACAAATCAATACTTAATTCTTGCACATTTATTTTACTGATTTAGACAATTATCCCTTTAACCAATCATTAGAATTACATGTGTAAAACCCTAAAATTTTAAATCATGTTACATAAAACATTTCATTTTTATTGTGTACACCAACAGGATCATAAAAGGATATTAGTGAACAAGTTATGACAAATAAATAATTATATTGTAACCCAACAAGATATTAGAGATATGCATGCTCATCAAAATCACTACATGCAAAGATTAAAGTAATATGTGACAATCAAGGAAATATCAAAACCAACATAACCAAATGGAAATAAAATACTATCATGGTGAGTGTATGGGTTTTAGTCTCATTATTTCATCCCCCAACATCTCCATCTACTCCATCCTCTCTAATGATACCCTCCTTTAGTCACAGTTTGGAGGGTGGGATTTATCCTACATCCACCTCATTAAAATAAATAGTAGTTATCCCATATCACAAAATAATCCATAATAAACTATTGTAACTAAACAAACTAAATAATCATGATCATAATGTACCATAACAAAATATGTATAGCTAACAAACAAGCTAATGATCATGATGGTAAGTAATATATAATTATCCATAAATCATCATATGCAAATCTAGCTCTTTAACACAATAAATTAACTAATAATTAATGACAAAATACAAAAATTAACATATTAGTGAGTCTAGAGGAGAAGCAGGTTGTAACATCCTTCCCCCCTAATGTTATTCATCACCCCAATAAAACTTATTTCAACAATAGTTTTGAAATAAAATAGTGTTTAACATAAAATAAACATAATATCTAATAAAATACTAAGCAAAAAAATGTGAAAACATCTTATAAAACTCTTCATAGTCTTCCCAAGTGGAATTATATTTAGAATATTGGTACCAATAAACTTTGCATTATGACACTTCTTTGTTATGCAAACTAAGTTTATGAGTGTCAATTATTCTGACCAGTTAAACTGTGACCACCCTAGGATCTAGAACCTATAAATCATTCTAATCCAATACATGAGAAGGATCAAAAACATACTTTTTAATTAGGACACATGAAAAACATTATGCATTAATTCTAAATCTAGTGGAAAATCAAGCTTATACACCACAAGATTGATAACTTTTAAGACCTCAAAGGGTCCCACATATCTAGGAGATAACTTTATTTATTTCCCAAATTTAATTGAGCTTTTCTATGGTTTAACCTACAGAAATACTTTATCTCCTATAACTCTTTTTTCTATCATTAGATTCATCCAAACTTTGCTTTATCATTTTAACTTGTTATTCCATTTCCAGAAGCATATATGGACCAAAGATTACCTTGTATTCTAGTTTTTCCCAACTAATTGGTGTTTTTTACCTTATTCCATACAATGCCTCAAATGGAGCCATTTTTATAGATGATTGGTATGAGTTGTTACAATAAAATTCAACCAATGGTAGATACTCTTCCCATTTGTATTACTAATTCATGCAATATATTATTAGAAGATCTTTTAAAACATGATTCACACTCTTTATTTGACCATTTATTTCTAGATGGTATGTTGTACTAAAGTCTAATTGTGTTCCCATAGTTGAATTGAGAGTCAACCAAAATCTAGAAGTCATTTTTGGGTCCCTATATGAAATTATTTTTTCCAAATACCCATGCAATCTGAATACTTATTTCAGAAATATATTTGCAAGCATAGGTGCATCATCTGATATATTACCAAGAATGAAGTCAATTACCTTAATGAGTTTATCAATAACCACTAAAATCATGTCATGTCAGTTCTAAGACATCATTAAATCTTGGACAAAGTCCATGATAATGACTTTACACTTTGATTATGGTATAAAATGTGGCTATAATAACCCAACAAGATGCACATGCTTAGCCTTAACTCACTAACATTCTAAACATCATGAAACAAAATTTGATGCATCTTTCTTAATTCCCTTTTAGAAGTATAATGGCCTTAGGTCTATTAAGAGCTTAGTCACATCTAGATGTCTTGAATAAGGAACATTTTTCAATTCCTTGATTATTACACTCCTCAAATTCTCTTTTTCTGGTACATCAATCCTTCCTTTTTACCTTAGCAAACCATCATTCTTGAACTTGAACCTATCATACTTAAGATCATAAGTATTCTGAGATAATGTCATCTTTATCTACTCATAAAATTCATCTCCTAGAGATAATTTAGCTACCTAATCATGAAAGGTACTCCTAATGGTATCTAAGGTTGATATATACCTTCTATGACAAAGGGAATCTACAACCCTATTTTATTTACCTTTTATGTATTTAATATCAAAATCATAATCTAAAAATAACTCTAACCATCACCTATGATGTGCATTGAAGTTATCTTGGGTGAAGATATAATTGAGCCCCAATTTCTTAGTCTTGAGCTCAAATGATTTTCCCAACAAATAATGCCTCCAAACTTGCAAGTCATGAACTATTATAGATAATTCCAGATCTTTTGGGGTATAATTTACCTCATATGAATTTAATTTTTTGGACTCATAAGATATAATAGAACCTTCTTTCATAAGAACTCCTCCAAGACCATCTCCTGAAGCATCAATTATTACAAAGAATTGGCCAGTTGGATCAGGTACTCTTAGCACTAGTGTTGAGGTAAGCCTTCTTTCCAACTCATAAAAAACTTCCTCACACTTTTTTGACCACACAAACCTCTAATTTTTTGGCTAAAGATAGGTAATAAGATTTTTTATCTTGGAAAATTTTGGCATAATTTTCTATAGTATCTAGCCAAACCCATAAAACTCATAACTTCATGAATATTTTTGGGTTCTGGCCATTCCATAATGGCTTTTATCTTTGAAGGATCCATTAAAATTATTTCTACAGATATAATGTGCCCAAGGTATTGTACCTTTCTCTAAAAGAAAGCACACTTAGACAACTTCCCAAAATGTTTATGTTTCCATAGTCATTACAAAACCAACTTCAAATGTTCTAAATGTTCCTCCTTAGATTGTGAATAAATGAAGATATCATCTAGAAATACCAACATAAAATAATCCAAATAATTCTCAAACTCACTAGTCATAGGTTTCATGAATGTTATAGGTGCATTCGTTAGCCCAAAAGGAAGAACTATGAACTCATAATGACCATAACAAGTCCTAAAAGTTGTTTTCAAAATGTCTTCCTCATAAATTCTTAACTAATGATATCATGCTTGTAGATCAATCTTTGATAAAATTGATGTTCTCAATACAGGGTAGAGGATACCCATTTTTAATTGTTGCCTTGTTCAACATCTTGCAATCAATACAAAAAAGGGTTCCATCCTTATTTTTAATGAACATAACTGGTGCGCCCCATGGTGACACACTTTGTTGAATCAACCTTTTAAACAAAAAATCTTATAGTTGAGCATTCAAATCAACCAATTTGATTTTCATCATTCTATATGGGACTTTAGACTATGGTTAAGACTTTGGAATGATATCAATTAAGAAAGAAAACTCTCTCTTAGGGGGTAAACCTAGTAATTCTTCAAAAAAAACATTTTGAAAATCTTGAAGAAAAGGAAAATCCTAAATGGAAGGTTCCTTTGATTCTTCCATCTCATTTATCTTAATAATAAATGCTTGACACCCTTTTTATTGTGATTTTTTTAACTAAATTGCATAAAAATATCTAATTTTTAGCTCCCTTTTTGCTCCCTAAATTTGGATTTGATTTCTAAAATCATCTAAACATTTTATCTTTTTTAAGAAAATAATCCACCTTAGCTTTATGTTGAGCTAACTAGTTTAATCCTAGGATCACATCATATGACCCTAGTGGTGCTACAAATAGATCCACTACCATAGTGAATGTAGGTAGTTTGATCTTAGCTTCAACCAAACATTTGTTGACCTTGACCTTAGATTCATTTCTATATTGGACTGACCATGCATTTACCATAAATCTAGTTTTTATAGATAGATTATTAAGTATTTTAGGAGGAATAAAACATTTAGTAGTTCCTATGTCAATAAAAATTAAAATTAGATGACCAAATAAATTACATGATAGCTCATTAAGAGAATCTTAAAACTCAGCTTGATGATTGTTAATAGCTATATGAATTCTCTACTAAAACAATCCTTGTTTTAGAGTATAACCTTTATTTTTACCATCTGACTTCCCTTGAATACATTCCCTAGCATAATTATCACCTCCACAAATGAAACATCCACCTGGTAATCCTTTCCTATCAAATTGTTGAATTTCCTTAAAACCTCATTGGAAACCATTTCCTGGATTCTTATTCCCTAAATAATTGCTAAAATTTTCATTCTAATTATTGATTTAATTTTTAGAGTTTCCACTCCTTTTCCAAATCTTCTTTTTAAAAGTCATTTTAAGACCTCCAAACTTTTTATTAAATTTATCCCTGACCTGAGTAAGTGACATCAGATTCTTATCCTACTTTACTACCACTTGAAATATTTGATCCATAGTGGATGGCCCATGCATATCCACCTTGCACCTAATTTGGGGCTTTAATCCCTTAATGAATTTTCTAATGTGAAATCTCTCATTTGTCTAATACTAAAGAACACATTTTAGGAGCTTGGTGAATTAATCTCAATATTCATTTACTAAAAGGTCCCCTTACTTTAGATTCTAAAAATATATCAACTTTTGGTTAAAATATAGCTGGGGCAGCCATCATGATCTAAACAAATTTATGAACTACTCCCAAGTGGTGGTGGTATATTTGAGATTCATCTCCAAATTATTATTTTCCCACCACATTGTTTCTTCACCTACCAACTGATAAGCTCCCCAATTTAATTTTGTGACTTAAAATTAATTTCAAATATTTAAATACTTATCCATCTTAGTTATCCACACTTAAAATCCATCTCCCAAAATGGTTCCATCAAACTTGGGTGGATTAACTTTCTTCATGTCTCATGCAAGATCTATAGCTACATGAACTCTCACATCTTGTGGCACCTCCTCATGCCTAGGTTACTAAGGAACTTCTTGATCAACAAGTTTCTCTTTAGGTTCATCCTAATTATTTTCTTCAATGTGACCATGAACTTCCTATTCAAGATTAGTTATTTGATCACTAATCCCATTCATGGCTATGAGAATTTGATCAAGCTTTGTAGCTTATTCAATGGAAAACTGATTTGGGTCAACTGGAGGGTTGGTATTATTAACATTAGATGTACAATTGATAGTTAGTCTTTGATGAAACATTCTCCTTTCTAATAATAGGAGCATAATAATATGTTAGTGGACTCATTAAGTCTAAAAATTTGAGCCTCAAATTTGATACCATAATGTAACAACCCCTATAGGATAAACTAGAGTTAGGTCAACTAAAAAACATTAATCATTAACTCAATAACAAATTCCCTTTACTAATTCTAATTACAAATGATCTTTAACTAAATGCATCAATCAATGAACTATTAATTAACATTTAGGTTGAGCATATGATTCATTTAGATAATGATCACTGTAATGAATATAGATTTTCTTTTGTAAGTAAATCTTAGAATAGTATCATAAATACACAATTTACCAATCATCCACTGTTGGAGTAAATATCATAATTGATACAAGAATAAACATCCAACTATTATAACTATAAATTTTCATCAAATAGTACAAGTATACATTATTACATATCTAAATATCAAATCAAAAATTATAAAATGTTCCATAGAATATATGAGTATTAATGAACTCATTAACATCCATAAGTATTTTGAGTATAGTCTCTATTGGTTGACTCCTATAGGGGAGAGAGAGTATCATCTGAGTGTTTTTCCACACCAACCATAGACCATAGATCCCTCACACAATCTTCCAACTAGGTAATGATCCTCCCTTCATAAATGGGAAAATAATGATGATGTAAGAATCAAGAATTTCAACTAGAACCCATATGCTATAAGATAACTATTACATGTATCATATCATAAAGAAATACATTTTAACATGATATCATGCAAAACATGCAAACTAAATCAAACAGGTGAATTGACAATTTTTTAACTATAAACATTACTTTGGCCAAAGTTTAATATATAGTTTTCAAATATCTAAGATCAGTCAAATTCACACACACAACTTAATTAGATTACCTCAAATCTACCTATTAGTGATAGTAAGTAAATATGTGAAGTCCATCTTACCTACTTATTTAGTGTCATTAATATCAGATTAATTCAACCATAAATAATTCTAAATCCATAGATTCAATATATAGATGTCCATACAAAAATGTCAAAGCACACATGAATACAAAGAAATCATATAATCAAATATATTCCATCATATGTATCTTAAATAGTTAAAAATAGCCTACTGATCATAATCATATCCTTTCAATTAAATTAGCTAATTATTCATAATATAAGATTAACTAAAATAGTCTAATAATCCCTATCATGATATCAAACCATAGTTTCATGTTTCCTCATACATCTATTTAATGTCCAATTTCTTTTTTAAATTCTATACACATACAATAATTTCACCATGTAAATAACATAATACACATATAAATATAATTACATAGTGTATCATAATTATGAATATATCTCCTAGTATTCTTCCATTATGTATATGTATGTATATAGTCATGAAATTACATCTAATATTCACTTTAATAACCATACAGTCTATATAAGATAGAACTTATTAAAAGAAAATTATTCTTTTAGATTCAACAATCTACAGGCTTTATCCTAAAGTTTCAAATAGATCAACGCATATAAGCATAAGTATTCATATTTACTTGTCCACATATATGTATGTATGTATGTATGTATAAATAGGGGTCAGTAGACAAACTCCATAAGACCCGTGTATGCATGTATACATACATGTGCCTTATGGAGTTCATATGTTGACCTCTATTTATACATACATATATATTTATGATTATAAATATCATTTTTAGTTAACTTACCCAAGGTTAAAAATTTCAACAAGAGTCTTAATTTCTAAAAATGAATATTCAAGTCTATTTATATACCACTATTATAAATTAGAAACCTAAAAATTACCAAAGGAGACTTCTAATCATGGGCTTGAATAATCATAACATATTTTATAAAATTCCCATTAAATTTATTAAGATTAATTTCCTCAAACAAAACTCATCTAGTACATTATGCTCAATAGTAATTCCTCTTCATTAAAGAGAGAGAAGAGATAATATAATAAATCAAATAATGATGCATACAAAAATCATCAAAAAATCTACAGGTTCAACCTTCTAATTCTATATTTTATTTCTCCCTTATTGGTTGACCTATTAAGGATTGTGTGTGTGTGTGTGTGTGTGTGTGTGTGTGTGTGTGTGTGTGTGGGCACGTGTGTGCATGTGCATGTGTGTGTGTGTGTGCATGTGTGTGTGTGTGTGTGTGTGTGTGTGTGTGTGTGTGTGTGTGTGTGTGTGTGTGTGTGTGTGTGTGTGTGTGTGTGTGTGTGTGTGTGTGTGTGTGTGTGTGTGTGTGTGTGTGTGTGTGTGTGTGTGTGTGTGTGTGTGCGCGCATAATTATTTAATTCAATAATTCATTCAAGGACTATAATATACACATAAAACAAGCACCAAAATACCTATAGATACCCAATGCCATTTTTTTTTCAAATCCAAAAAGGGTATAAACACTATACTTCCTTCATGCACAAAGGTTTATTTAAGAAAAATAGACTCAATCCCATTCCTATATTAAATTTATAACAACATATGTAAAGTATATCTGAAAGATTCCAAATAAAACCTAGTCATTAATAAAACCTAAAGCTCACCATAAATAGGTCTCAAATCTCATTTGCAACTAATCCCAAAATAAAACCATGGTTTTATCTATCTATCACCAGATACTCAAATACATATTCATTTTATTAAGGGTTAGTATTTATATGTATTCAACCCTATGGATGGGTTGAACCCATCCCCAAGATTGATTACATATAATCCCCTATATTTTTTTAATCTATTTAAAATACAAAGACCCAATTCAAGAAATTAAATGGCACATACCAAAATTAATTTATAAATCATTTCACAATGATAAAAACATGAATTTTAAATTAACAAACCCTACCTAAGGAATATAATCAGGGTTTAACCAAATATCCAATCTTTTTCCTTCAAAAATATATATCCTCATCCACTATAGGATTCTTCTTCTCCTCATCTCATCCAAACTTATCTTTCCTTCCATATATCTCCTTCAACTCAAGTTATTAATGCCAAATAAATGAAAAACCCCCCATAAAATTGGGTTTCCCATAAATTAATATCCTAGTGCTATAATATTTTTTGGCATTTTTGGCATGGCAGCTATCCATAACCTCACTACTAGTCAAGGTTTTCAAACAAGCAAATGTAATGATAGTGAAAACATGTAGTCCTCCAAAAATTCTTTACTTGATTCCCAAAATTATTACTACCAAATTGCCATGAATCCAATTTTGTTTGATTCCCTGAATTCCATGGAATATATTATATTTCATAATCATACCAATATTCTATAAAAGATTGTTATTTGACGTTTAAAAAAATAATAATGTCTTCTATTTATAAAAGTAACCCTTATTAAATCAAATATGGGTCTCTAAGTGAGCCCAAAGACTTCCTTACGTATCTATGTTTTTAATTAAAACATCAAATATTGGAATAAAAAATTCTTAAAACATGCCATCCATTTAACTCCTATGGTGTTCCACTACTTTATAGAAGTAGAGAGTTTCAGACAAAAGAAAGATAATGAAATGAGGTAGTCATACAAGACTAATCTCAAGAAAGTATCATTACACAAAACATTTCATTTTTGACTTTGCACACTAGCATGATCATAAAAGGATATCATTTCACAAGTTACAATAAATAAATATGTAAATTTTAACCTAACAAGATATTAGGGATATGAAAGCTCATCAAAATCACTAAATGCAAAGATCAAAGTAATGTGTGACACAATCAATGAAATATCAAAACAAAAGTAACCAAATGGTAATAAAATTCTATTATGGTGTGTGGAGGGGTTTTAATCTCATTATCTAATCCCTAAACATCTCTATCTTCTCCATCTTAGCTAATGATACCCTCCCTCAATCATAGTGTAGAGGGTGGACTTCATCCTATATCCTCCTCAGTACAATAAATAATAGTTGGCCCATATCACAAAATATTTCATGATAAGCTATTGTAACTGAGCAAGCTGAATAATCATGATCATAATGTACCATAAAAAAATACATAAAGCTAATAAACAAGTTAATGATCATGATGGTAACTAATATAAAACTATCCACAAATTAGCATATACAAATCCATCTCTTTAACATAATAAATTAGCCAATCATTAACCATAAATTCCAAAATTAATAGATTAATGAGTCTAGAGGAGAATTGGGATGTTATATATGTGATTTAATTATATATCTACATAGACATGTTCCTTATATATGATATATAGTTACTATTGGCCATATTTGGCCCACATACTGAGCATGTGCCTAGTTGCCAAAGATCTTGAGGTAGTTTTCCTGATTGATCAAATGGTTGAACAAGGTATGGATGGAATGAATGGACTAGAGATAATATGAAGCTCATAGGATTTAAAAGCACTTTTGGTCCACTTGAAATATAATTTGTCAATTCTAAATATTGGTCCAATGTTTTAGAGACCCTTTGGAGTGATCTCAATAAGCATGGAAGCGTATGGTATCTATCTAGTCCACTCACCATCCAGAACTTGTCTAGATATTTGGATATGGTGTCAAAGAAGTTGAAGAAGACATATTCATAGAGCTAGATCTTGTACGTATGGATGAGTCAAGCAGAAACAATCACATGGGTCTATTAATTTTAGATCCTAGTTCATATGTACCAAGTTTCAGCTCATGCACTATAGTGAAATAAAAGATATGCATAGGCAAAGTTGGCTCCTAACATAGAATTTGCTAAGTTCCCATACTTATCCATTTTTGGCTAGACCGTCATCAAGACATCATATAGATTCACATAAACTAGTCAAATTTAACATTTAATAGATGCACATAGAAAGCTCAAATGGATGGAAAATCAAAAGGGTTTGTTCATTTTATCTTTAAGTCCATTTTATACAAATTTGGTGCCTCAAAGATCTTCATGCTTCTAGATATAAATTTTCAAAGTTGGTCAAAAATGGTAGACATTTGTGCAGACATCAATTTCAAGCTCTAGGAAATATCCATTTGAATTTAAATAGTGGGCCCAATCAAATCTAATGATGCATATTTCATCATGCCAAGGAGATATATGGGTGAGGTGTAGCTTAAATGATCTAAAAATATTAGGAACTAAAGAGAGATTGAGATCGAGGTGTTGGGTCCCAAATGATATATGATCCATGTTTAATTAGATCTCAAGATTCGATGGAGCAAAATAGAGTCAAAGGGTCAATGACCTAGATCAATTACCTACAATTAATATCAAAGAGGTGAGTCAAGATGTCTTGATAAAAGTCAGTAAAACATTAATAGACCAAACTTGACAAGAAAATAAAAGATCTCAAACTCGAGCCGAACCTAGGTTGGTAGAAGAAGTAAAGGAAAGAAGCTTGATGTAAACTCAGCTAAAAACTTGGTATTGAAAAAAGTACCACCTATATGTAAAACTATAGGAAAACCAATATCCTTAGATTGGTTTTCACATATGGTTATCTCATTCCAAGATCTAAGGTACAATAATAGATATGTGATTAGCGAGGAGATCATCCCAAGTTAAGCCCTCAATAAATTGCCATTCAAGATAGGCATGGTGTGTCTCTAGTAGGTACAAATATTTTATCTTCTTGATGAGATATAATAAAAGATCAATAAATCAAAACCAAGGGATTTGGAAAGTAGTTGGATCATTTACTTCCAACCAGGTCATGACTTGTTACTTTTGGAAAATGTTTGTCTTCTATTGCAACCTGCTCAAAATAGAATGATTCAAAGGCTTCTAAGCAAATCACAAATATCTTACTCATAATGACCTATTCTGATTGGACCAAAAGCCTAGTGAAATGTCTCTTAGAGTATAAAACTCATTATTATCATGAATAACATGTTTTTCCTCTCCTCTTCTCCCTTCTCCTATATGAACCCTTTCTCTTCATTTTGAAAACATCTCTCGGGGACTTCATATTAGAGAATTTTTTTCTGAGAGATAGGACATTCCTTGAGATGCATCAAAGTGTACTCAACTTTATTAGTCTTAACCATATCAAGTATTTTTAATAACTACCTCTTAATATAATAGGAATTTCTTTACTTATATTTTGCCTTAAATCTTTGTTTGACTAGTTGTGCATTATGGCATTGTGTGAAGGAGAATCTTCCTCATTTATGGTCCTTATTTTCTCAATTTGTTTAGAGGGTTTTCATTGATATTTGTATTCTAGGTTATTTTTCTACTTTGAATTTATCCTATGAAATACTTATGTAAACTAGCTTGATCTTAAGGTTGTGCAAGTTAGTGTTATCCTTTATTTATCTAGTGTGGGTTTGATCTTATATGAGTACTCTTTTAAGTTTGGTGCATCACCCTCTTAACTTTATTAAGATCCCTTACTCTTTTTATAACCATTTTATTTTGAATCATTATTATTAGTTTAGGTTCTAGGTGATAAGTGAAGAGGAATTTGACCTAATTTAGAAGTTTAGCCCCAACATAGGTAACCCACAGCCTAGGGTTATTCCCATTGTTGGACTAGGTTTTTAGCAAGGAGGCATAAACAATCTCTTTGTCTAGTTTAGGGTGAAATTTTAGCTAATAATAGTTATATTCACATAGTATACATTTCTCTTATCCTTTTGAGTTAAGGTAACTACTAGTTCCCATCTTTCCCTAGCTCAAAGGGGGTGCATATTAGTGGGGGCATGTCATAGAGATATGTTCTTCACACTTGGCACAATTTTTAGATTCATTGGGGGCATGATTTGGAAGAATGTTCTCCAAACTCATTTAGTATATGGTACTTATATCAATTTTTATATTTATATGGGGCATGCTTTTAAATAATGTTCTCCACACACATTCAGTATATGGTACTTATATCAATTTATAGATTCAGTGGGGGCATGATTTGGAAGCATGTTCTCCAAACACATTAAGTGTATGCTACTTATATTAGTTTTTATATTTAGTGGTGGAATTGCATATGGGAATGGATTCCACACATTAATAGTTATCAATTTTAGTGAGGTCATACTTTGTAAGCATGTTCTCCATACCTATTCAGTATCCAGCATCTCTAGTTTATAGTAGGGGCATGTTTTGGAAACATGTCCTCCACATTGGTACTTATATTATTTTTTAGAATTATCCATATATAGTGGGGGCATGATTTATAATCATTTTATCCACACTTACACAATTATTTTAAATCACATAGTTTATAATTTAGATTCATAATTATGTTAGAATTCTATACATTGGTATAATTGTTATACATAGTTTTAGCATGAGATATATCTAAGGTGCATATGCTAGAAATATGTGCCTAATATTTAAAAATCCAAATCAGTTTTAGATTCCATAACTCTTTTATGGATTTTTACCATATCATAGACTTTTTATATTGATACCCCATGGACTTTTATTGAGCCAATCTATTGAAATAGTTAGTTCACTTTTTGGTATGGATAATGTGATCAAACCACATAATATTCCAAGTTTTCAAGTTGTAATTGATCATCCAACCTCACTAGGTTATAAGTATCATTGGATTGCATGGTTAATCTAATCCCAACTACTAGGTGGAAATAAAATTTGCTTCAAAAGTTGGGGGCATGTACATCTCTCTCTCTCTCTCTCTCTCTCTCTCTCTCTCTCTCTCTCTCTCTCTCTCTATATATATATATATATATATATATATATATATATATATATATATATATATATATATATATATATATATATATATATATAACCTTGGATATATTCACTTTAAATATTTATCTATATTTATCTTAATCTCAATTTTCAAATCCTTATAATGATACATATTTTTCAAAATAACTTGCCAATAGGCAAGGCAGTTACATTGACACATAGATATACTCTTAAACCTTGCTCTTTCAATTTAATTAAGTACTTCCAACACATATTATATGCACTAATTTTATATTTTAACATGCTCTTAGTTTTAGGTTAGTCACCAACAAAACACTCAAGTTGGGCACACACAAAGACAAGGTGTGCATACTCACCTAGGTGTACATTCCTTTCCTTTAAAATAGAAATTTCATTACTATATTATGGGGGTGTAGATGAAATTTTATGATTATATAACACCTCAAGCTAGTACACTTGGAAAACTCATACCTTGGTTATTCCTCTCAGCTCTTTACCTTTCCCACTTTTGTAAGTCTCACATATGCTCTATCTTTGTGCCCCTTGGCCTATATCTCTTAGTCCAACTAGTCTTATAATGATGACCCAAGTCTTATACCTTGTCCATAATTCTTAAAATATACTTATCTTCCATTTGTGCAAGTTTTGAGGATCAAACAATAGTGTTAACAATAGTGTCCTGACCTGATGCAAGTGTTTAATGCCCTAAAGTCATCTAATGTTCAAATGAAACCTATCCTAATGGTTAACTTAAGTTATCTAATGTTATTTATTACTCAAAAGGGATTGATATAAATTCAATATCAACCCTCATTCATTCCTCATCTATGACAGCTAGTGAAAAATACCAAAGAGCATTCAAAGATCATTTAATTGAATAGAACTTCCCTATTTATTCTTATTTCCATACCATTCATAGGGATTGCACATCTTTAGGTTTAAATTACTAAAGGAGAAGCCCAAGAATCTATTTTACCAAGTTATAAGATAGGTCATTATTTTACTTTCTTTGCATATATTGTATGATTCACACACTATCCAGCATGTAAGGGAGAACTACAATAATTTGAGGCCCTCTTTAGAATATTAGCTATGTAGGTAATTTCCTCTGATAGTGAAGTCATTGGGGTTATCTAAACACTAGGTTCCAACTAACCCATTTTTCCCCTAGGTCACATTAAAGATGAAAAGCTAGGGTTTTTTCATTTCATAAGGAGTGACAGTCCATGACCTAGATCTAAATGCACTAGAGTGAAGGTGAAGCAAAACCTAGAAACATATAGGTGGTTGCATTCTATTTTATTAGATATTTTATACAATACATTAGCATTAAACCCAGATAGTAGTGTCAACACAACCATCCAAGGTTGATGTTACTATCTAGAGAGATAGAAGCATAAGAACTCAAATTTGATGATTGTTATAGAATCTCATTCCTATCGAATTTCATCATGTTCTAGATGTAGAACTACATTAGCATTAGAACAAGCTGAGTACATCACATCTTTGTCATATATATATATATATATATATATATATCATAGTTGTAGTTTCCATATTTATACTATCTTAGAATGATAAATTCATTGTTGCTTATATATGAGTTTAACATCTAATTTTCTTGCTATAGATTTGATTATCACCCTTGTGCCATTTCATTTATATATACCCCTTTAATAAATATATATAACACCAATCTAGATTCCATTTTATATTTAAACATACATGAAATTTTACTTACACATGTATGCAAAGACTATTATGGCATCCTTATGCTAGTCACTTATATCTCATTACTTCATTTATTTACATTAGCTTACTTGAGTGTACTTCTTGTTTGTTTCTTTGTATTGCTTTTGGAACATTTTAAATGTTTTCCTTTGCTTTTTGGCCAAATTTACATGAGTGCTTCTTGTTTATTTGGTGTGTAAAAATTTTCACATCTTCCACCTAAGTGTGTGTGATTTGAACATGCCCCTTATTTGTGGTATCCTTGGACCCATATTTATGTGAAATTTGAGTACTCTTATGTGTATGCTTGATTGTATATTGAGTTTTTAATTTTACATATGTTTCCATGATTCTTATAATGCATCTTAGGAATTTTTATGTATTCATAATACAAGCTTCATTTATACATATACTTCAACATGACACTACTAAATGCTTCTTTACTACATGATTCATATAGATATATAATAGTTATCTTATCATTGTGAGATAAGGATGTTATCACTTTGTAACACACTCACCTCAAAATGGGGGCATATTAGTGGGGGCATGCCATAAAATACATGATTTTGCATACATATAATTAATTAAATAGATAAATTTTGATTCAATTTAAATTATTTAGATATACATTTTGGGATGAAATTATATGCACTTGACATAGATTTAGGATAAATATTTTTAGATTTGTGATACATATTATAAAAATAATATAAATATGATGTTACATTTTGATAAATACTTCAGCTTGAGACATATTATAGGTGTGCATACACAAAATTATAGATGCACTTTCAAATTATACATACATCTATGCACCAACCTTACCAAGATGCACCATTCAAGCTTTTATCTAATTTATTTGTTGGATTTTTTTAGTGTGATAAATATTCTACACCCTTAATGGAATTAACACTATTATTCTACTATTTTGTTGATATGGTTATACCATTTGACTCGAGTGATATTGGTTAAATTGACTAGATTGAATATAGTTGAGTTATGTGGTTAATATTTTATGCTCACAATAGACTTGGCATAGTTCATCCTTAAACCAAATTAAGGGCATGATCACCCTATAATTTTCCCTCCTCACATCTCCAAGGTTAATTTTTGAACCTCTCTCCAATTCTTTAGCTAGGAAGCATCTTTACCAAGACAAACTACTAAGGGGAAACATTATTGCATCAACACATAGGTGTACTCCTTATTTACTCTATTTATTTCAAGTATTTTCAAAATTAGTCAATTTTATATCATATGCACCACTTAAACATGTAACATTTAGATCTTGGTTGCATTTCATTCGCATACATCAAATTAAATTGGGCTCAATAAAAGACAAGGTGTGTTCTACACACCATGGTACACTTTATTTATTTTAACTTAGTAATCTCATCCTTATGCATTACTAGATTAAAGTGAGGGATATTTAGATTTTTAAATATGTATTTATATGTTAATCTAGTCTTGTACACTTTATAAATATATCTCAAGGATATACCCTTCATTTTGACCTTCCTCACAACCAAAATGCTTAAAATCACCACCTCACTCAGACTAATTATTGTAGATGATATTTATGAACTATATAGTACCTCAATATTGTATGCTTGTAAAAATCAAACCTTAGTTATTACTCTTAGTTCTAAACCTTTCTCACCTCTACAATTATCACATATTCTCTCTTTTTCCACTTTCCCTATCTCTTAATCTGACCTATCTTATGTTGATGACTTAGGCCTTATATCTTACTTAGAATACTTAAAACCTATGTATCTTTCACCCTAAAAGTTCTAGATTTATACTACTTTGTTACTTCCCAAATACTTACATCCCAATCAGATGCCTATATCAATACAAGTGTCTAGTGCCATAAATTCATTTTATTTATAAATGAAATGTATCTTAATGATCATCTTAAATGCTATTATGTGAGATATTCTCTCAATAATAATTGGTATAAATATAAGATCAACCCTCATTCCATCATTCATTCATCATGTAACACAAACCTAAATTCATACCAAAGAGAATTTAATTGAGAAAATCTTCCCTATTTTCTCCTATTTCCATATCAATCATATGTACAATACATCTATACGTCTGAAGTACTAAAGGAGTAGCCCAAGGGATATATTTTCCAAGTTACAAGCTAGGTCATTATTGTACTTGTATCACATATTATATGATTCACACACAATACAATATGTATGGGATAAATATATAAGTTTGAGGCCCTCTTTGGAGTATTGGTTATGTAATCAGCACTCATTAACATATGGGTCTTTGGCATAGCTTAATACCATATTCCCACTAACCCATTTTTCCCACAACCACTATGAAGATGAATAACTAGGGTTTGATCATTTGATAAAGATCAATAGGCCATGACCTAGATATAAATACACTAGAACAAAAGTGATAATGAACCCATAAGAATTTATGTGGTCACACCTTATTATAATAGTTATTTCCTACTAGACACTTACATCTGATCTAGACACCAGCATCAATGTAACCATCCCAAGCTAACGTAAGTGTCTATAGTTACAAAGGCACTTAATCTAGAATTTGGTGACTATTCTAGAATATTCTTCTAGACTACTTCCTACTTATTCTAGATCTAAATGTATATTAACATTATAACCAAATAATTATCTTATTTTCATTATAATCATAATTTCTAATATGTACTTTCTATTTTTAACATATCTCAACATAGTAAATTTAGTATATATTTTAAGTTTTGTAATTAATTTACCTACTATAGATCTGTTTATCATCCTTATGCTTATTAATATTTATATTATTAACCATGTCTACCCATAGAAGGATCCACATCCAATTTAGGGTTAAACACTTGATTAACCAATTTGTATGAATGCAAAATTTTCTAATTCCTAGGGTTTTTAGTTAGTTATAATTTCATATTTTTATTTTATTTTTATTTTTTTGCTTAAATTATTTTGTATGCAACCTAGGTGTAGCCCTAGATTGGAAGGTTTGGCTATTGAACACATTATAATTACCCTCCTACCACCTAATATGTCTCAAACCAATGAAGAACCTAATCCCATGGTCCATGATGATACCCATGTTGAGAGTGACTAGCATGTTGATGAAGTTACCATAGAGGATGATTCTAAAAATGAAAACCATGAATCTAATAAAATCAATGAACATAAACAAATAGATCATGATCAATAATATATTATTTTGTTTCATGGGTGTATTCATCAAAACTTGAAATATCTTGATGAAATCCTAAAAACCATATTATAAACTAAAAAAGCAAAAAACATAGATCATCCCCATATACCAACAACCCTCCCCTTGAGCACATTACCACTTCATACTTCTAATGAGGGCACACGATATGTATTTTAAATTTTTTTATTGAAAACACTATTGCTACATCTACCATTGAATTAATTTTCAACTCAAATACCAGTTTAAATGCCTATTATTACTCAAACCATGTTCACTTCCCATTTCTTGACTATTTAGCTTGTTAATATAAATACCAAGAGGTTTAAAATTCAAACACTCCTTCATATAATAAATAAATTAGAGGACAAAGTTCCAAACATTGAACAAAATGCTTTAAAGTATCCTCATATTATTGATTCCCAAGATGTGTTGCATAATCCTCTTGTACTTGAGATATATTTGCACCCTTTGCTAACTAGTTTTGTTGCACCTAAGTTCAAATTTTATTATGGAAAAGGTGATATTGAGTAGAATCTTTGAGATTTATATGCAACATGCCTCAATTATTCTTCCAATGATAATATTTTGACCAACTTATTTCCAAAAATCCTCAAGGACTATGCTTTGATGTGGTTCTATGATTTTTCTTCTCAAATTTGTAAAAGCATTCAAACCTATTATAGATTAGTTTTTGGCACACTTCTCTATTAATATTAATTAAAATGTTTCCTATTCCTAAACTAAAAAAAATCAAACAAGGAACCAATTAACCTATCAATGAATATGTATTGAGGTAAAAGACAATGTTGGCTAAAATGAACAATCCTATGGTAGATAAAGAACTTTAATACATATTATAAAAAAAAATCTTACTCCTTTACATGAATCTATAATTTTTAAAATGTTTAAATCCTTTGATGACTTGTACCATGTTATTTAGGATTGTCAAATGAAATTTATCTTATTAAACTAACTTAAATATGTATCAAACACATCGACTACATCTACAACCAATACCAAGTTTACAATCAAACCACATTATAAGGTAAAACTTTTTGAGCCTAAAAAGGAAACAACCACCATGGTTAATGTAGTTTCACAGTAGCCTAATCGACTTTTTTATCTAATGCACTAAGGAGATAGTTCTTACACTTTCCTAAGTCTCCCACTTCATTACTCCCATGAAGAGTAGAGAGTCATATTATATCTCTCCCTCATCCTATAAAGGTTGATATGAGTTAGCCTCTAACAAAATTATATGATGTGAATTCTTATTGTGATTATCACTAAGCATCGGGTCATTATACGAACATTTTTTTTTACCTTGAATCATAATATCTAAGACCTTATCAATGACCAAAAAGATTACATTTATTGATCCTCCAAAGGAATCAAGGTCACAACCTAGTGATCATAAAAAATAGAATATATTTAACAACCCTTTGCAATACCATTCTAAGAAGGATGTAGAAGTGAAAATGGTATATAATGCATATCCTCCTCCATCACACTATGAGTACCCACTATATAGGATTATTGGCACTTACACATGGCATACACCTTATATTATTAAGAGATATTATATTACCTTTGATGACAATTAGATTATAGATGACGACTGTTAGATTACAAATGATGACTTAGATCTTCATTATTTATTCATTTTATCATACCTTGATAAAAAAGTGTATATGTAGTTTTATGATTGATAATGTTGCAATAGATAACATTTATACTATGACATTACTTATGCACTTGGGTTATACTCATCATGATTTATACCCTTATACCAGATTAGTTAGAGCCCTCGATGGGACCTCATAGTAGGTTTTTATGAGATTAACTTACCTTTATAGGTGGGTCCCACACATGTGGTTACTACTTTTTTTATTTATACCTTCCATGGGTGTCTTTGATATGTTATTGGGATGCCCTTGAATACATACTGAGTATTACCTTATACAGTGCATGGGTGTGTTAAATACATTCATACCAACTAATTAATTACAATTTTCAGAGTTCTATATGAGTTTCCTCTTCAATAAAATAAATTTATACCCAGACAATTATTTAGCAAGCCTACTAAGGCTAATCCATGATAAAAATGTAAACGACATGCAATCACCTTTACTATGTATCTAGTACTTGAGATACCATTACATCAAAGATCCATAATGGGTTCTATGGAATCCTCATATACTACACACCATATTCAAATATTCATACCACCTACATAATTTCCTATTATTATTATTCTAAAGAAACCATAGGAAAACTCAACTATGGGTTCCATGAACCCTTACTCCTACCCTTTTTTATTCAATACCATAGAGTCATATTTTACATACGCAGAGTATCCTAGATACTATAGTGATAGATATTTCACCTATACATGCTCCTCAAAAGCATCACTATTTTATTACACTAGGTTCACAATGGGGATCTATATGAGCATCCTTTAGATGTGATTATATGATAGTCTTTTCATATTCCAAAAATACCCAAAAAATGAAAATATTCAAAAATCCAAAAAAAATCAGCATCTACACATTCTATTGGCTCCTTAACATCTATGTGTTAGTTCCATGTTGATGGATATCATATCAGTTACCTATACATACATGGGTTTCATGCTTTTATTCACTTTTGGATTTTGGGATTTCTCTTTACTCACGTCATCAGGGCATTGGGGGAATCTATCTCTATGATCATGATACTTCTAGTTTATATCATTTTATGGCCACTTTACATTATCATGTTTAATCTAATATGTAATTACACATGGTTTTATCCATGATTATATCTTATATAGTTTACTTGATATGCTATGTACTTGATATTTTTTACTAACATATTTGATTCATAGACTATTATGATATGTTTATGTTGGTTTCTTATGTTTTCATTTATGCACTTCCTTAATTATCTTACCTTTTTATTATTATTTTTGTTGAGAATTTAAATATTATCTATTTTTTGTGGCCCTGATGCCTTTGTTTGCCTCTTTGACATTTGAATATCTCATTGATTATTGTATGAACATTTTAATATGTCATTATTCATTTTGTAAACATTTTACTAAGTCTTATCCATTTAATTGTGTAGCATTTTAACATGCCCCTTATTTGCAGTCACCTTGGACCATTGTATTTTTACTTAGTTTTGAGTGATCTTATGTGTGTGTGTGTTTTCTTGTTGAATTTTTATTATTATTATCTATGTATTTCCATGATATTTATCATGCATCTTAGGCCTTAATGCAATCACATTCTATGAAATTGAATGATACATTTACCTGAACTTGCCCTTCTATATGATACCTGGTTCATTCCTAGTTATATGGTTATCTTATCCTTTTGAGGTGAGGCAACTAATAATTTGTATCTTCCCTCACCTCAAAAGGGGAATATCAATGGGGGCATGTCATAGAGGCATGGCTTCCACACACTTATAGTTTCAGATTCAGTAGAAGCATGTTATAGATACATGACTTCCACACATTCATAGTTTTCAAATTTAGTGGGGGCATGTTTTAGAAACATCTCCTCCACATTTTCACTTATATCAGTTTTCACTTTCAAATTATAATGGGGGCATGCTTTGTAAACATGTTCTCCACACTTACATAATTTCAAATTAGCAAAATTACATAATTATATGATTCAAATACATGTTTGTAGTAGAATTATATACATTGATACCATTTTTATACATAATTATAACATAGGACACATCTAAAGTGCATATTCTATGAAATATGTGCATAATATTATAAAATCAAATCAAATTCTGATTTAGAACACTTTCAGGGACTATCACCACCACTAAGTTGGACTTTTACAAACTATATTGAGCTAATATGTTACAGTAGTTGGTTTGATTTTTGGTATCGTTGAGATAATTAAGTCGATCGATATTTTTAGGTTTATAGATAAGACATCATTGTATCATCCAACCTCACCAATTTGATAGTGTGAGTTAACATGGTTCATTCACTCTCACTAGGTTATAAGTATGATTTGGTTACATAGTTGATCTTGTCTTAACTGATAGGTGGTAATACACCTTCTCTCTCTCTCTCTCTCTCTCTCTCTCTCTCTCTCTCTCTCTCTCTCTCTCTCTCTCTCTCTCTCTCTCTCTCTCTCTCTCTCTCTCTCTCTCTCTCTCTCTCTCTCTCTCTCTCGATACATGCACTTTCTAGATTTATATTTTTCCTAATCTCAATTTTTGTGATTCATAATGATACATCTTTCAAATGAAAATTTTAAAAGGCAAGATGGTTGCATCAATACATAGGTGTACTCCTAAACCTTGCTCTCTTTTAATTTCAATACTTTCAATTTCATATTATTTACACTAGTTTTATATTGTAACATGATCTTGCTTATAGGTTAGTCACCAAAAAAACACTCAATTTGGACTCAAGCAAAGGCAAAGTGTGTTATACACACCCAAGTATGCATTCCTTTACTTAAAACTAATAATTGCATTACTATATTAAATGGGGGTAAAATGTAGATGATATTTATAAACTATATAACACCTCAATCTTGTACAGTTGGCAAACTAGGACCTTGTATATTCCTCTTAGTTATAAACCTTTCCCAACTTTACAAGTCTCACATCTACTCTATCTTATGCCCCTTGTCTTATCTCTTAGTTTGACTAGTCTTATGTTGATAACCCAACCTTCTATCTTTACTATAATGTTTAAAACCTATTGATCTTCCACCTTTACTAGTTTTGTACTTGTACCTACTTTTTTTCTTCTTGAACACTTGCATCCTAGTCAAAAGCCTACATCAACGTAAGTGTCCTTACTTGATGTAAGTATCCAATGCTCTAAATTCATCTAATTTAAAAATGGATTGAATCCTAATGGTCAACATAAGTTTTACTATGTGAGATATTCCCCTGATAGGGATTGGTATAAAAATAATATCAACCCTCATTCATTTTTCACCTAAAATAGACCTAGATTCATATGAAAGAGCATTCAAAGAGCACTTAGGTGAGTAAAACTTCCCTATTTTTTTCCTATTTTAATATCACTCATAGGGATAGCACATATACAATTTTGAAGTACTGAAAGAGCATCCCAAAAGATATATTTTCCAAGTTACATGATAAGTCACTGTTCTACTTACTTATCACACATTGCATGATTCACAAACAATCTAACATATAGGGGATAAGTATATAATTTTGAGGCCCTCTTCTGAGTATTGTCCATGTAGGCAGTGCTTATTGACAAATAATTATTTTTATAATTTTAATGACATGTGCCCATTAACTTATTTCCCCATAACCACTATAAAGATGAATAACTAGGGTTTAATCATTTGATAAGGAGTGATAATCCATGACCTAGATTTGAATGCACTAGAGTGAAGGTGATAATAAATATAAAATCAAATAGGTGGTCACACCTTATTCTAATAGTTAATTCATACTTGACACCTATGTCTAATATAAATAATAGCATCAATGTAACTATCCCATGTTTATGTAAGTGTTTATGATTACAGAGGCACTTGATCCATAAACTGGTTACTGTTATAGAATATTCTTCTAGTTTACTTTCTACCTATTATAGATCTAGATCTATATTAGCATAAAAACTAGCTAAGTACCATGTTTTCATTATCATCACAATATCTAAGATATACTTTCCATTTTTAGCATATCTTAGCATAATAAATTTAGTATATGTTTTATCTAAGATTTTTAATAATTGGCTTGTTATAGATTGATTTATCACCCTTGTGCTTATTCATTTATATATTATTAACCCTATATACCCATATAAGGATCCACATCTAACTTAGAGTTAAAAAATTATTTAATTCTTAGCCAACTCTAATTATTTTGATTATATAGATCATCTATAACCATAGAATTCCTAATATATGATATATACCCTTCATAGTTAGTTATAAAACCTTAGAAACTTTCCTTCATCTTATATATTTGTGTTTAGGGTAGGATAGTAGCATCGATTCTAGTATCCCTAACCTAACAAAAGTGTTCTTGCCATAAAAACACCCAAAATTGAAAATATTTGTGTATGAATATGCCTAGGAATGTAATTAACCCTTCTATGAGGATTATTTTAAGAGAGTTAGTATAAATATAATTAAAATAATACTTATTATTCATCAAAAAAACTTTAATAAAATTACCAAGAAAGCACTTAAAAAATATCAATCAATTAATTTCACAACTAAGTTATCCTACCTTATTCATCCCTATTTGCATATCAAGTATGGAAGCAATCATACTACATGTCTGAATCACTCAATATATATCACATGAGTCATATTTATTAAACTATAAGATAAATCACTACATGCATTATCATGTGGTATATTTTACACTTATGCACACACATCCCCACACACAGGGGAGAACTACATAAGTTTGAGGCCCTATTTGGAGTATTAGATATGTATGCAATGTTCATTGATAGAAGGTCTTTGGGGTCATCTTGACACTGTGAGCCTACAAACCCATTTTTAACAAGATAACCTAATCTAAGGTGGATAGATAGGGATTGAGATATATAGTCAATGATAACTTATGTGTGAGACCTATACATTAGATTAAAGGTGATAAAAATCCTAGAAGGGCCCATGTGTTCAAATTTAACATAACAAATACTATGTAAATGATAGTTGCATAAGGATTCAAGAAATAACATTGACACAAATGTCCACAAGGTGATGCAAGTGTCTTGGTAGCTAAAAAGAATATTTATAAAATCTTATGATTATTTCCTAAACTTCAGATACCCTACTTCTATACTTATACATATCAAATGTGTATGTGATTCATTGCATAAGATAATAATTGTTTCTTCTTTGTGACTTTTTAATCAAAATATTTTTAGCATTGTACTTTCTATATTTAACATTTTTTTTAATTCATCACTAAAATTGAATATCATAAACTGAATTATTTAATTGTCCTAGTTTTAAGAATAGTTTATTTCATTCTTGAATAGCCTATTACTCCCAACCCATGAATTTTAAAAAAGGGTTAAACTATAATTTATAAGGACAAACATGAAATTGATCAAAACAAATGATGGATAATACTCATGTCATGTTTACTAGAATCTATGCATAGGCTAGGATGACCTACAACTATCCACTTTCTTTCAAAAAACTAGGACTTGAATAAGATCAACTAAATAGAGAATGTTATAGTTGGATGACTAGGTAAGTACTAATGAATTTTGTAGATATAACATAGGGTAAACTACAACTTAAGTATTAAGAGGAAAGTGTTATAAATCCCAAGCCTATGACATAAGGATGTATCTCTCACTAGACCTCAACAAAGGTGAATGGTTATAAACTATATTTTTAAATGTGTAATAAATTAAATTATTGTAAAGGAGTACAAACTAAATAAAGGATGGGTTGTAATGGTTTTAAATGGGTAAGGTGAAATGGTAAAAAAAATGGGGTTTTATGCAACCTAAATTGATTTGTGGTAAATCTAAGTAATCATATGTCTACATGAGCTTATTTGGTATAGATAAATCCTAAAGAATGATACACATATATTCATACATAAGAAAATAGTATATGCTAAATCTATATTTTACATGATAAACTAGTCTTGTACACTTGACAAATATCAGTCATGGATCAACCCTTTAGTTTAGGACCTTTATGCTACCTCAAGGCTCATATTATCCATTTCATTATGCCTAAATAATTATCTTATAGTCTGAACCTAATATTATGATTACCTAGATCACATGTATCCTACATTATGCTTAAAACTTGATAAACATATTACACTATCAGTTATGGATATTCATTAAACTACCATCCAAACTAGGACACTAACTTTAACATAAAAGTCCCAAGTCTAATGCTAGTATATGTGCCTTATAAACACTCAAATTTTAAATCTTTAAATATGTATGGGTTGGCCTATTTGTTGTAATTAACCCTATTATGATATTTTTTCAAAATATATGATATAATAGAAACTAAATCACAATCATTTACACATCTAGCAACTACCAAGCAAGCACTTATCAAGCTCACTAAATAATTCAAAAACTAAGTTTTTCTACCTATTCTTCACTATATTTACATCATTCATAGGATCAATATTCTTAAAGCTATGAATCATTAAAAGAGTAACCCATGATAATTATTTTTCATTTTGGTAACTAGATCACTGCATGTATTTTCATATAGCATATTACACCATTATTCACACATAAGCCCACATAAGGGGGATAAAGACATTAGTTTGAGTCCCTATTTGGATTATATGGATATATAGGTAGAACTCATTTTAATAGGGTTATTTTAGGTCATCTCAACTTCACTTGGTCCCAATAACCCTTATTTTTCAAGAATTGCATGCCCTAATCAAAGGACCTAGGGTTTTGAGCTACACACTAATATCTAGAACCTATGCGCATGAACTAGACAGAGAATATATAATATGATAGTAAGACCTAATAGGTGAAAGTGTAATATATATAAAATTATGTGTACTTCATTATGGATAAAATCATCAAAATTGAGATACAAGTGTTGATGATAGTGTCTAGATTTTAATAGTAGTGTTCAGGTAATAGAGAGCTAATTTCCAGAATCTGATGAATGATACCTAAGCATCATCCTAACTATTTTTTCACTTGTATTTTCTAGATCTACCTCCACATTATTTATCAAGCTAATTATTATCTCTTATTCTTGTTTAAGTAATTAAATTACAATTTAACATTATAATTTTATTATTTAGGATATTTCTATAATCCAACACTGTAATTAAATATTGTGAGTCTAAATTATTTAATTACTGCTTCTATAATAGTATATTCCTTAGTTGGTTAGGATATTCTCCCTACCATTATTTCTAAAAAGGATGAAAATTTTGGTGAACCCGACCTCTGAGTCTTCTTATACCAATCCTAGCTTGCCCTAGGGTTCATAACCTTCTAGAGTTTTAGATTGCAATACTTATTCATATTTTGATTTTATTAATTTATATGCAACCTAGGTGTAGTGATAGAATAGTTGGTGTACCTATTTAACATATTTAGATTCCTCTTTTACCACCTAAAATGTCAAGCTAATACCTTATAATATTATTCTAATAATGAAAATGAGCAAAATACTAAAAAAATGTCATAAAGGATGAATATAATAATGAAAATATTGAATCACATGAGAATAATGAGCATGAAAAATTAGATCAAGAGTAAGTTAAATATATTACAATGTTTTGAGAGTGTATTCATGAAAATTCTAAAGATATCTAGAAGATACTTAATACTATATTGAACATTAAAAAATCCAAAAGCATATGTGATCAACCATTACTCTTTATTGATAAAAAATATTTGAGTTACTATATATGCCTATCAAACATCACTTCCATCATCCCTCAGCTCAATCACACTAGTGATTACTACATATGGTGGGGGCACAAGATATGTCTTCAACCCATTATTGCTTGAAGATAAAACACCTATTTCTACATCCTCCATGGGAACAATCAATACTTTAACTCAATTACTATATTAAATGCCTATATCAACACAAGTGGTGTTTGCATCCCCTTTTATGACTTCCCATAAAAAAACAATCCCCATGGGTCTACTAAGAAAACTCTTCTCCAATTTATTCAAGATTTAGAAGGTAAATTTACAAATATTGAGAAAAAATATTCAATATTAACTCATGTTATGGATTCACAAGATGTATTGCATAATCCTTTAGCAACTAAGATATCTTTACACCCTTTTCCAACTAGTTTTTTAAAACCCAGATTCACACTTTATGATGATAAGGGTGACCCTAAGAAACATCTTCACTCTTTATATGGAGAATTCCTTGATTATGCTTCCAATGATAAAATTTTTACCTAACTATTTCCAAGAAGCCTATATTACTATGCTTTGATTTGGTTCTATGATCTGCCAACACAATCGATAAAAGCATTCAAGCTTCTAATGGATCAATTTATAGCACATTTATCTATCAAAATTACTAAAAAGTATGTCATATGCATAAATTATGAAGATAAAAAAGGAACCAATGATCATATCAAATAATCTATTTTGAGGTACAAGACAATGTTGGCTAAAATGACAAATCCTATAGTTGATAAAGAGATTTGAGATATCTTCAAGAAAATTTTACTAGCCCCATTACACAACTCTATTGTATTTAATAATCAAATATTTTGATGATGTATTCCATATTTTTTGAGATCAATAAATGAAACTTATTTCATTAAATAAGCTTAAGTATGTAGCCAACACATTGACTACATCATATACCAAGTTTCACATAAAACCAATATATAAGGTAAAAACTCCAAAGGATAAAATAGAAGAAACAAAAATTATGAATACGGTATCACAAAAACCTAAAAAAATCATCTTATCTAATGCATGTAATATATAATTTACATGATTACCTAAGTCTCCAACTTTGTTCCTTAAGAAGCTAGTGGAATGTCATCTCATATCTCTCTCTCCTCCTTTATAGGTTGATACGAGTCTACCTTTACCAAAAGGATATGACGCAAGTTATTATTGTGACTATCACCAATGTGTTTAGAATTCTAAAAATAGATGTTTCTAATTAAAACAAAATATATAATTTCTCAATGATAGTGAACATATCACATTTGATGTTGTTTAAAAGGATTTAGGATCACAACATGATGACCATAAAAATCAGAATTTATTCAATAATTCATAATAGGATCATTATAAATAAATAATGTAAGTATAAATGGAATATAATTCACATCCTCCTCCACCATATAATGGTAACTCATTATATTTTATTATAGGCACACTTAAATGTGAGATAACTCTTATGGTTCAAAGGATTTCTATCACATTTGATGACAACAAGATTATGGATGATGATTCAGATATTCACTCATTATTTATTAGATCACATATTGATCATAAACCTATATAAAATGTTATGGTTTATAATGGTTCTAGTGATAATATATGTACCATGACATTAGTCACATATTTGGGATATACACATGATGATTTATACCCTTCAACCAAGATGGTTAGAAAATTTGATGGGAAAGCACAATAGGTGTTTAGTGAGATTGATTTACCATTATAGGTTGGTATAACACATGTGACCATAAAATTTTAAGTTATACCACATATAGGAGTCTTTTATATGTTAATATGATGACCTTGGATTCATAATCTCTACATAATACCCTCCATAGTACATATATGTCTCAAGTATATTCATGTCAACTAGGGAATCACAATTTCAAATTTTTAATATGAACATATGTTACACTAAGAGAATTTTATTCCAATATAGTTAATCATAAAACCTAATAAGGTTAATCATGATCAAAATGGTAAGAAAAAGGAAATCCCCTTTCCTAAGGGACCAACAATAGAGAGGCCATTACATCAGAGATACATAACGGAGTCTATAAATTTCCCATCTACACCTACACAATCCAACCAATTATTGAGACAAGATAATCATGTATCAAAGAGGGTACTAAGACCCAAAATTATAGTTACACAAAACAAACAAAAAATCACTAAACATTGGGTTCCATGAACCACTACAACTTCTAATATTACTCCATGACCACAAAGTCTTATGAGCCAGAGTATTATAGATTCAACCATTATAGATTTGGCACATATACATGATCCTTGATAGTATGAAAAAAACTTATTATCACACCCTGAGCATACATTATTATATGAGAATAACTTATATGGCATCATTGAATATTTTTCTCATTCCAAAATTAAAATGTTTTAAAAAAATAGAAAATGCAAAAATATTTAAATAAATCAAAAATACAAAAATATTTAGCATTTACATGTTTACTAGTTTATGCATATATTATTTACTTTATGTTAGTAGATATCATATCATAAATTTTCACACATATGTTTCAAAATTACTTGAGTGTGATACATGCATATACTAGATATATGATGTGTGAGCATGCAGGTGTTAAACCTTTTCTATTTGCATGTGGCACACTACGTTGGGGTCATTTTACTTCTATTCATCACATTTAATATAGGTTATATTATTTTATGATCATTTTACACTATCATGTGGACATTATATATTAATGTGTATGCATGTCTCTACTCATTCTTACATCTTACACAATGTGCTAGATATGTTGTGTTACATGACTTTTTCCTAACACATAGAAGCAAAGACTAGTAAGATATTCTTATGTTAATTATTATACTTCACTTATTCAACTTATCATATGGATTACTCAAGTGTACTCCTTTTTTACTACCATATCTTGATTTTGAAACATTTGAACATGTTCCTTGTTTTTTGGCCCCAATGCCCTGAGTGTTGTTTATTTTGTATGTGGAAATTTGAAAATGTCCTTTCCTTTGAGTGTAAGTCATTTAAACATGCCCATTGTTTGTGATATCCTTAGACCCCTTTTGTGTGACATTGAATATTCTTGTGTATGTGCTTGATGGCTTATTTATATTGTACTTTTTACTTCTATATGTTTCCATGATATATATCATGCATCTTAAGTCTTTTTATGTTTAGATATTATGAGCTTCATTGATATACCTATTTAGACATGATTCTACTATATGCTTTGTTACTACATGATTAATACATATATAGTTATTTAACCTTAATTTTTATTGTAGAATACTTACTTAGGTAGATAGGGTAAAGGATATCAAAATGATAGGGCATAGGGGTGAGTATCAGATCTATAGTAGACTAATTAATGTGTTAAACTCATATGTATCATGTGATAGATTTATTAAATTGAGATAAGTTATTAATGGAAAATAAAACTATGATAGATATATAAATGACATAAGAGAGTACTTATATAGTTATGATACTAACAAAATATTGGATTTGGTATAGGTAGAAATTAGGCATGGAGATAGTTCTAGAATAGTTGTTAGATTTTAGACTAGTGCCTCTACCTCTCTATATAATTGCATCAGTCTAAAATGGTTACATTGATGCTATTATCTAGGTTTGATTTTAGTGTCTTATATAGAATATCAAATTAAATATGATGTGACCACCTAGATGATTCTAGGTTTGGCTTCATCTTCACTCTGGTGTATTCAGATCTAGGTCATGGACTATCACTCCTAGTAAAATGGAAAAACCCTAGATTTTATCTTTAATGTGACCTTAAGGGAAATGGGTTAGTAGACACATGGTGTTGAGCTGACATGCAATGACCACACTGTCAAAAGGTGATACCTACATATCCAATACTCTAGAATAGGGCCTCAAACTCATTTATTTCTCCCCTATGTGTTGGCTTGTGTGTGAATCACGCAATGTGTGTAAATCAAGTGCAACAGTGACCTAGTTTGTAACTTGGAAAATATGATCTTATGATTAATCCTTTAATACTTTATACCTATAAATGTGTTTTACCTATGACTAGTGTGTAAATAGGGAATATTTGATAAATTGAGTGCTTGATAAAGTACTTTTTTATAAGTGCCTTGGTTTCTTTGGTCTTTTCTAGGTGAGGAATGAATGAGGGTTGATATTATATTTATACCAATCCTATCAGGAGATAACTTGCATTAAATCACTTAACTGACTATTGTAATACATTTAATTTTTAAATTGGATGACTTTAGGGCACTGGATACTTGTGTCTAGGTAGAATAGTAATGTTGACATTATTGTCTATCCAAACATTAGTTTCTAGAGAGTAATAAAATAAGTATAGGATCAAAACTTGTAGAGGTGTAAGATAAGTACAAATTAAGCATTCTAGGAAAAATAAGATGTTTATTTCATCAATATAAGGATGGTTGTACTAAGAGATAGGCCAAGGGGAACAATATAGAGTAGATGCAAGGCTTGTAGAAGTAAATCATGTGTAGAACTAAGATAAAAAAAACCAAGGTATGAGTTTTCCAAATGTAAAAGATTGAGGTGCTACAGAATCAAAAAATATAGTCTATATTCCCCCCTAAATCTAGTAATGAAATTGTTAGTTTAAAGGAAAGGAATAAGTACCTGGGTGTGTATGCACACCTTGTCTTTGCTTGAGTTGAATTTAAGTTCTTTTCTAGTGACTGAACTATAACTAAGAGCATGTTATAGTGTATAATCAGTGCATATAATCTGGGTTAAAAATATTTGAAATTTATTGAAATTTAAAGATCAAGGTTTAAGAGTACACATATTTATCAATGTAATATTGGCAAGTTGTTTTTTTTAAATATGTATCATTGTAAGGATATGAAACTGATATTAGTATAAATATAGATAAAGATTTAAAGTACATATATCCAAGGAGATAGAGAGAGATATTGGAAGGCACATGCCTCTAACATTGTAGCAAAAGTGAGTTTCGACCTGATAGTTGAGATTGGCTTAACTGTGAAACCCAATTATACTTATAACCTAGTGAGTTTGGATGATCAATTCTAAATGAAAAACTTGGAAACATTGATTTATTTAATCACCTAAACCATAATAAAATGTGAACCAAGTACTATAATAGATTGACTCATTAAAGTCTGTAAAAGTTTGTTGGGTATCAGTACATGCAATTATTTTGGAATCTAAAATTAATTTAGATTTTGTAATATTAGGAACATGTTTCATAACATATGCACCTTATATATGTCTCATGTTGAAACTATGTATAAAAATGGCACCATGTATATAATTATACCACAAATGTGTATCATAATCATATAACTATGTGATTTGGCAAATTATAAAAACTATGTCAGTGTGGAGGACATGCTTCAAAATTATGCCCCCATTGTGTATGGAGTAATCTAAAACTCATATAAGTACCAATGTGGATGACATTCTTCCAAAACATACCCCCACTATAAATTGGAGTTGTTGAATACTAAGTAGGTGTGGATAACATGCTTCCAAAATATGACCCCACTAAATTTGTGAATTTATATAAGTAGCATACTAAATGAATGTGGAGAACATGCTTCCAAAGCATGCCCCCAATAAATTAAAAATTTATTAAAGTGTGAAATTTATGTCCATATGACATGCCCCTCATTGAATTATTAAAATGGTATAAGTACTGAATACTGAATAAATTTGGAGAATGTGCTTCCAAATCATGCCCCTACTATAATTTGAAATTTGTGAATGTGTGAAAGACATGTCCATATGACATCCCCCCATTGAAACTAAATACTATGAATGTGTGGAATCTATGTCAATATGACATGTGAACATTGAATTTAAAAATTAGTATAAGTATTGAATACTGAATCAATATAGATAACATGCTTCCAAAGCATGTCCCCACTATATTCTATAAATTGTAAATGTGTATAATTCATGTCCATATGGCATGCCCACACTAAATCTAAAAACTATGTAAAGTTTGGATAACATGCTTCCCAAGCATGTCCCCACTAATATTCCCCCCCTTTGAGGTGAGGTAAAAATATTTCTTGGAAGTTACCTCACCTCAAAAGGGTAAGACAACTATAAAATATGTGAATGTAACCATGTAGCATATAGAAGGAAAAATATCTAGGTGAATGTATCATTGAAGTGCATAAAACCAATGTGATCAAATTTAGGCCTAAGATGCATGATAAATATCATGTAATGTCTAGATATTAATAGAAAATTTTTAACAAGAAAATAATCACACACAAGAGCACTCAAAAGCAATTCAAAAGTCAATGGCCCAAGGAGACCACAAATAAGGAGCATGTTCAAATTCCATGAAATCAAATGAACATGACTTAGTCAAATGTCTAAAAATCAAGGAATGAAATATTTAAATGTCCATAAAATAGGAAATGGCATATTCAAATGTCTAATAAGGCAACATATGAATAGGGGTTGCATAAGATGGATCATATTCAAATGATCAAAAAATTAAAACAATAGCAAGGCAAAAAATTTAAGGAAGTGTATAAAGAGAAGGCATAAGCAACCAGCATAAACATGTCATAGTGGACCATGGATCAAATGCATTAGCAAATATGTCAATTTCATAGAATATCAAGTACCATGTGTTAAATATAATCACGGATAATAAGCATGTGTAAGTACATATGTAAACTCAAACATGATAGTGTAGATTGATCATCAAATCATATAACCTATGTGTATCAATTTCATAGAATATGGATGCCCCCATCATCCTAGTGATGTGAGTATATGGGAAGGCTAACACCCATAAATGTATCATGTATCCTTTTATGCATGTATATGTGTATTTATGAGTAAATTATATGCTATTCCTCAATATGAAACTAGCACATATATGCTAAGGATCCATTATAACAAGTAGGTGTCAAAAATGTTTTTGGATTTTTGTATGTTTTTTTATTTTTTTGGTATTTTTTTAATTTTTGATGATGAGAAAATATTATCTTATGATGCCATCCAATGGATGGTAATAGATATCTCCCCACACTATGAACCTTACAACCTTAAGTTAGATCTTTTACATTATTTGCATCATGATTGGATAGGTTGAAAAGGTACATACCTCTTCATGATTTGCATGTGTAGTAGATGTAATGTTGTTATTTGAAATATTTATTAATTTTCCCTCATGAGAAAAGGAGCTATCTTGTTGATTTTGGTTAATTATTTCTTCTATTTGGTATAGCCAAAGATTTTTTAGTATAAATGCATATGGATATGTTGTAGGCATAACCCATGTTTGAACCGTTTTAGGACCACAAAAAAATTTGGTATAATTATGTTTCCCAAGGAGTCCTTCCAAGTGACCTTTTGTAAATATTTTAAGTTAAAACCGATCTACTAGAAATGCTTTCTACAATAAGTGGTTTTTTTTTGTGTAGGATCAATGTGGTAATGCTAATAATAAGCACCACCCATGTATAATGTAATTGTTATAGGTTATTGTCTTGGTTGAATTTTGAGTTGTTGTGAAGGTAGTTCCTTAGGAGGATCCTTAAATGTAATATTTTGGTCATAGGTAAGATCTTGGATATTATGCTTCAAGGTAAAGCATCTATTCTTAGAATGACCGGGGCCTTGGTGATAGTCATAATAAGCATTTTCATCATATCCTTTGGGTAGAGGTTGACTCGTATCAACCTCAATAGGATGAAAATAAGATATAATTTGTCACTTAGTAATTATAGGAGTAATGAATCATGAGGCTTAGGTAAACATGTAAATTATCTCCTTGATGCCTTAGATAAGATAATATGCTTATGTTTTTGTAATTAAATAATATTATTTTGTAATAAAGTGATCTCAGATTCTAACAACTGATTTTTTTTAACTCATGTAATAACTTGATCATATTTGTTAGTGGATATTTTAGGGTTTCACAAGTACAAGCCCTAGGTATTAAAGATTGAACATTCATATGTGTACCATTAAGGGATATTGGAATGGTTTTATGGTTACCCTCTTTTATAAAAATAGGATTATCCCCCTTACCCTTTGAAGAAGTTATAGTATGAACCTAGCTATAGGGATGATAGTTATCACCCTCCTTAGGGTTAAGAGAAGTAAGCTGATTATAAACATTAGAATAGGAAGGAGTATGCAAGAATGCAAGTTTTGAATCCTATATGGATCAAATTGCTTTAACCAATTAACTAATGTAACAAAAAATAAAAACTATAAGGTATTGTACCATGAAATAATTTACATATATGTCCATGGAAACATGATTACAATATTTATCAATTAGGGATTAGAAATAGGAAAAAAAATATAAAACCCTAGTTGGCATAGGGTTCGATGTTCAAATATCAAGTACACCAAATTTTTGACCCTAATTTGGATTATGGAATCCTTAATTGGGTATATAGGCTTAAGGATATAGAAATGATAGGGCATAAGGTTGAATATCAGATCTACAATAGGCCAATTAATATGTTCAACTCAAATGTATCATATGCTAAATTTATTAAACTAAAATAAGTTATTAATGGATTGTAAAATTATGTTAGATATAGAAAATGACATAAAGAGAGTACTTATATGGTTTTGATGATAACATAATATTGTATCTAGAATAGGTATAAATTAGGTGGGGAGATAGTTTTGGAATAATATTTAGATTTTAGATCTAGTGCCTTTGGCTTTATATATAGTTGCATCAACCTGAGATGGTTGTGTTGATGCTACTATCTAGGTTTGATGCTAGTGTTATGTACATAATATCAGTTAAAATATGATGTGACTACCTAGATTATTTTGGGTTTGGAGTTGTCTTTACTTGGGTGTATTCAAATCTAGATCATGGACTATCACTCCTAGTAAAATCATAAAACCCTAGTTATTCCTCTTCAATGTGACCTTGCGAGAAAATGCACTAGTGGTCACATGGTGTCAAGATGACCTGCAATAACCCTGCTATCAAAACACATTGCCTACATAATAATGAATAAGAGGGCCTTATACTCATGTAGTTATCCCCTATGTGTTGTCTTGTGTTTGAATCATGTAATGTGTGTAAATCAAGTACAACATTGACTTAGCTTGTAACTTGATAAATATGACCTTATGACTATTCTTTTAATAATTTAGACATGTATATGTTTTTTACCTATGACTGGTGTGGAAATAGGGAAGCTTTGATCAATTGAGTGCTTGATAGAGTACTTTCTAATAAGTTCCTTAGTCTATTTGGTCTATTCTAGGTGAGTAATGAATGAGGTTTGATATTGTATTTATACAAATGCTATTGGGAGATAACTCACATTAAAGCACTTAGGTCAACCATTCTAATACATTTCATTTAAAAATTAGATGACTTTATGACATTAGAAACTTGCATTGGGGTAGGCTATTAACATCAATGTTATTGTCTATCCTATGCATTAGTGTCTAAGGAGTAACAAAATAAGTATAGGATTAGAACTTGTAGAGGTGTAAGATAAGTACATTTTAGGCATTCTAGGAAAAATAAGATGCTTAGGTCATTAATATAAGTCTGGTCAGACTAAGAGATAGGCCAAAAGGCATAATATAGATCATATGTGAGGCTTGTAGAATTAAGGCATGTATAGAGCTAAGAGGAATATCCAAGTTTTGAGTTTTCCAAGTGTATAATACTGAGGTGCTACATAATCACAAAATATCATCTAAAATATTAAGGTCATATTATTCATTTGAGATAATATGAATATTAGATAAATTCCCCTCACCTCAAAGGAGGGGGCATATCAGTGGGGCCATGTCATAGAGACATGACTCTTCATACACACAATTGATAAAATTGGCATAATATGATACAATTTATATGATTTAGATATACATTTGGGATGTAATCTTATACATTTAACACTTATTTTTGTAGATTTTTCATAGGGTTTTTTAGATTTGTGACATATATTATACACAAATATAGATAAGAGGTTACATTTTGATAAATAACTCATCCTAAGACATATTAGAGGTGCATATGCTATTAAAATGCACTAAATTATAGATACATATTTAGATTATATATACACCAACATTATCAAGATGCACCATTTAAGTATTTATTTGTCTATATTAGTTGGATCCTTTGAGTAGTTTGATTAAGATTCAACACCCTTGATTGTCATGGTACTACTTAGTTTTTTAGGTTGATATGGTTATACCATTTAACTTGGGTGATATTGGATAGATTGCTTAGATTATGTATACATTTGGGTTATGTGATTAAGATTCAATTTTATTGATGAATTTTGTAACTCACCCTTACATTAGGTTTTGGGCATGATCACCCTTATATTATCCTCTTCACTTCTCTAAGATTTAGTTGTGAACCTCTCTCCAATGCTTCATCTAGGAAGCATCATTAAAAAATTAAAATAACAAAGGGAAACATGGTTGCATCAGCACATAAGTGTACTCCTTCATTGATCTCTTTCCTTTAAATAATTTCAATTATTCCAATTTTTATTCTATATACACTAAATACATTATAACATGATCTTGGTTTCAAGTAATACATACATACAACAAATTCAAATAGGGCTAAAGTCAAAACAAGGTGTGTTTTACACACCACGATAGACATTTATTTCCTTTAGCCAAATTTTATGCATTACTTTATTAAATGGGGGTATAATTTATATGTTAAACTTTTATTTTACATGATAAATTATTATTTTACACTTGACAAATATCACTCATAACTCAACCCTTAAAATTAGGACCTTTTTGCTACTGCAAGGCTTATGATTTCCATCTCACTATGCCTAAATATTTATATTATAGTCCAAACCTAATATTTTAATTACCAAAATTAAATATATCTCATAATATTCTTAAAACATAAAAAACATCTTACACTTTCAATTATATATATTCAATAATTTTATATCTTCTAGGATACTACCATCTAGACCAGGACATTAACATCGATGCTAAAGTCTCATGTCTAATATTAATGATCGTACCTTAAAAACACTCAAATTTATAGTATGGGTTGGATTATTTATCTTAATTTACCCTCCCATCATATATTTTCAAAATGTGTGGTATAAATACAAAACAAATCCCATGCATTTACACATCTAGTAACTACCTATCCAACACCTATCAAACTCACTAAATTGTTCATACAACTAAGTTTTAATTCCTTATACTTTTATATTTTTATATTTCATTGGATAAGTCTTCTTATGGTTATGAATCATTCAAATATGATCCCCTAATCATAATTTTTCAAATTTCAAGCTAGATCACTACATGCAGTCACATATAGCATGTTACACCCATTTTCACACATAAGCCCACATAAGGGGATGAACTACATCACTCTGAGGTATTTTTTAGACTATATGAATATATAGGTAATTTTCATCTATAGATGGGTATTTTATATCATATTTACTTCACTTGGTCCCACTAACCCTTATTTTTCATAATCGCATGCCTTAACTAGAGGACCTAGGGTTTTGAGCTACATACTAATATTCAAAACCTGTGTGCATAGTACAAATAAAGAATATTCAAAATGAAAATAAGAAATAAAAATCATGAGCAAAATTTCCATAAAATTACATGTACTTCACTATGGATATAAGCATCAAAACTGGGACATAAACATCGATGCTAGTGTCTAGATTCTAACGATAGTCTCTAAGCTGATAGAGATAATTTTTAGAATCTGACGAATCATACCTGAGCATCATCCTAACTGTTTATGCACATATGTTTTCTAGATCTTCCTATACATCAATTAATAAAATAATTATTATCTCTTCTTCATGTTTAAGTAATCAAATTACTATTTGAAATTTTACTTTATATATTTAACATATTTCCATAATTCAACACTATAATTGAACATTGTGAATCTAAATTATTTAATTGGCCTACTTATATAATATTATATTCCTTAGTTTGTTAGGATATTATCCATACCCTTATTTTTAAAAATGGTTAAACATAAAAAAATAATATATAATCTACTAAGTAAATAAATAAAATAGTGTAAAGATAGAAATACTTACTTTGGGATGGGCCCATCAACACTTCAATATCCCATTGGCTCAATTGGAGATTTAAAAGATAATGTTGTAGCTTGAATACCTCAAATGGTTGGATGAATACCTAGATAAACTTAGTTAGGTTCTCCTAATGACTTATTTTACTGAGTTTTGATAAACCACAAGACATGACTCCTCAACATAAGTCTCTAATCCACTAACTCTCTCAGATGATATTTGGGTCAAAAATATAATAAAAAGTAGAGAATGAGTGATATATCATATTCTATGAATGAAATGTGACCCATATATATAGTGTTCTAATACCCTAAACTAACCCTAAACTCTAGGTTGATGGTATTGTCCCACGTGATATAATTAGAAGATATCAATTGACATAAAATGATATTATCCATGCCTATATAGTATAAATTTTTTAATATAGATTCATAATTGTATCAAACTAGCTGATAAAATACAAGAAGGATAAAGACATAAAATATATAGTATCAGTTAGGATGATACCCTAGGATATAGGAAATCTATTAAATCTAGACAAGAGTTAAACATAAGAGATAGATTGATAAATACTTGGAGGCTATCAAACTAATAATAGTAATGGTGTAGTCAAGATATAATAGAGACATCTCTCATAAATAACCATGAGCCTTTCTACCCCCATTCCTAGTGCACTATTTAAGGTGCACACTCAAGGAGATTAATGTGTCTATAATATGCTACAATAGAAAGCATTACTAAATGATAAAGTGAATAGTATAATGTGTATACAGTATCCCCTTTATTACTTGGTTGTTATGTCTTTTCAATAAGTACCATATTGATGTGTTAATTGTTGCATAGTTATGAATGAACCTCCAGTGATAGCCCGTATATCATAATATTATCCTTACCTCTTTTTATGTTTTTGGGGGTGGTATATTTATGATTATTTTATTTGTTAATGGATCTACCATGAGTCCCTCCTATATAATAATGTGTCCTAAAAGTGATCCAAATGGATTTATAAAGACACATTTATTTAAGCTTAATGAGATGTTCAATTATCTACACCATTGGAACATCAACGTTAATGCCTAAATATGATCCTTTAATAACCCATGTACCATCCAATCATATAAATATACCTCTAAAATTCATGAATAACTTACCTAAACACAATTACCATGATTTTCCAAAATACCTATAGTAGATTCTTCAATCCAAATGGCATCATTGTATACATAAATAGACCCCATTTTATCACATACATGGTTTTTAGGTGGTCTTTTAATTGTTAGGACTTGTTTAAAAGCCTTAAATTTAGTTTAAGTTATTAGTTAATAATAAATTGTAAAGGTAAATGCATCTTTATTTATAAATACACACCTTTTAATAATCATAGTTATATTTACTTAGTTTGGTTTTATATTCTAAGTTAATAATAAAATAAACTTTTAGGTTGAATTTCCATAGAAAGTTGGTTAATTAGGTAGTTAGTTTTTACCAATCATAGGTATAAACTATATATTCATGTTTGAGTGTGTAAAAGGGTTAAATATATATTTTCACCCTTTCTATGTACTTATTTTTTGAATATTAATAAAATTCATGTGGACCTACCTCAGTGGGCATAAGATTTACCCTAAAGTGAATTTTATTGGTTGAAGTGATTTGAATGCTATCATTGGTATCAAATCATGGTAAAAAAAGCATGATTATTTTGGGTAAAAAAAGAGGAGAAATAAATCATGTGATTGTAAAAATAAGGCTCACATGAAATTAATTTTTTAAAGTTAAGGTATACCCTTTTATTAACCTTTGGTGTCAACATTTGAAAAAATACTCAAATATTAAATTTTTCAAATACATTTTTTTCAAAGCCTATGATTAGAGGAATTAAATGAATTGAAAATTTTATTTTTTATGGTTTTATTCCTAAGAAGCAATAAAATTAATTATCCGCCTCCATTTTGAAGCCTGATCCTCCTTGTCAAAGCCTGTAGAAGCTACTAGTTTAATTCCAAATCTTAAAATTTTGCCTTAACAATATTATTCAACCATTTGTATGATTTTTTTAGCTTGTAAACCCCCTATAAAAATATGGTATGGACTCCATATGTTTTTTTTTTTTAATTATTTGAATTTACTGAGTTATTTTATCAGTTTGAGAATTTTATGCCAGAAAATCTGGTTTAAACAATCCTGAAAGCTTTCAAAGCCATTTCTTGAGCTTATACAGCTTGATTTTTTAATTTTTATGGCTCCATGGCATAGTAAAATTATCCATAAATCATTTTTATGCATAAAATCCTCCTTTGGTAACTTGAAACTACTCAAAATTGCTCAAAAATTGCATAATATCTCCTTGTATGGCCTAGTACGGACATGGGAGAGTCATAGGAATTTGTTTGAGCAACAATGGCATCCTTAGTTGAAGCATGGTTTTGGAATACCAGATAAAAATAAAAATTTCCTAGGTCAAATGTTTGATATATTTTGATCAAAAATAGTAAGGTTTGAGGGTTTACAAAAGACAAGTGTTTTTTTACTTTTTTCCAAAAATTTCATAGATGAATTAATTTTTACTTGGGAAAGTATTTTTTAAATTTATATAGAAAAAAAATTAGGCTTAAATATAAATGTCTCCCCATATGTCTTATAAAGGTTCATAGAGCAATTGGAAATAATAATTTATTATAAACCCTTGGAAGTTGGAGGTCCAGGGTTCAAATCTCTCTTTTGGTCAACTTTTCTATTTGCTCATTTAATTTTTGGAGGAATATTATTATTTTTTAATCTTTTACATGTTTTTAATATTGTAAAGGGAATAAATTATATAAAAGAGTGAAATTTAGCAGGATAAAAGCAATAGTTGTGAATTTATTTGGTGAAATCAGGGTGTAATGAGTGAAATAAGGGTGTAAATCTTTTATTTCTTAGTGAGGCTAATTAAAAAACCCATCAAAAATATATTTTTTCTCTACACCGAGGTTAAGTGAAAAAACTCATAGAAGCAGTATTTTGTACAAAGTGTTATTGTGAGTGTGTTGTTCTTTCATTTTTTGCATTTACTTTTATTTCAAAATAACAAAAAATCAAAATTTAATTTCAAATAGTGATCATTTAATGATTTCCATTTACACTAATTAAAAACATTTAATAGAAGCTTCATTAGTTTTTCAATGAATTATGGGATGTTGTGAAAAGTGAAAACCCTATGTTACCTATATAACATGCTAAACTTGATATTTTCAATATGCATGATTCTAAAGCCTTAGCATTAATCAAGTGTTGTTGTACTAAAGACACTTACATTTATATAGAAAATTCTCCTCATAGTTACACTGCATGGAAGATTTTATCTAACTTGTATGATAAATATCCCAAGCATAAGAAGATATATATACATATTTAATTGTTTACTTTATCATTAGAGGAATATCTAGAGATATAGGAAAGTACATGTCTATGTTAAAATATATTGCTATCGAGTCTACTAAGGTTGGGTTTGGTAAACTTGATGATGATCTCATTGTCACTATTGCATTTAAAGGACTACTTGTGTCCTATAGAAATTTTGTGTAAATGCTTCTTGTCTCTAACAAGATCATAGGCCTAACTTTTGATAAATTGGCTGAGTTTCTTATTAGCATGACCTCTTTCTACCTATTAAATCTAAGAAAATCAAGGAAGCCTATGTTACAGATTCTAAGCCTAGTTCTTCTTCTTCAGTTCAAAAAAACTATAGAGAGGGTAAATGTTATAGAGGAGGTAGATTTTAAAATATAGGTGGAGGATATAATCAAAATAACTATTCTAATTAATAGTATAATCATTCTCATTCAAATGATATGAGTGATAAAGGATGTGGTCACACCTCATAAAAGGCAGAGGTTGAGGTATATTAGACATTCAATTATTCATATATGTGGAAATTTTGGTCACATTGATTCTCAATTTAGGATTCCTATTAACAAAATTTAGAGACCAAAAAAAGTGATAAAGTCTAACTCTGCTCAATATGTTGATCATGATTATGATGAATCTAGAAATGTTACTCATGAATTTGCATTCACTATATTAGGGAACATTGCTTATATGGAATATGAGGCTAGCTCATAAATGAGTGTGTTTTAGATACAGGTGAAACCAAACACATGACATTTAGGTAAGACTTATTTTGGGCTTTCAAAGAATTATCTCTCACTCTAGTATCCTTGGCAAATAACTCTATGCATACTCCATAAGGACATGGGTCTATTCAAATTCTACTTCTTAATGGTTCTATAAAATACTTTGAGAATGTTTGGTATGTTCCCACATTCTTTTCTTGGTAACTATTTGTAAGAAGGGTTATCAAATTATGCATAAAAATAGGCTCATTTATATTAACTCAGTCAAATATGGATACAAAACCATGTATACAAGTTATGAGGATGGGAATTTGGTTCTTTTGCATTATAAAGTGATTCCTCCCATGGTGGTAATTATAGTAGTTATTGATACAGGTACAAGTACAATGTCTACCTATAATTTTTGTGGCTTTTCCATTATGTAAATTTGAATGTTCACTCTTTGGTGGACTTACAAATATATGGTATGGTGAATGGTTTTCCCACTTTTTTCAAAGATAGTATTCTTTATGAATCATGTATTTTAGCCAAATGTAATTGGGAAAAGTTTCATAAGATTTCTTCATGATGAGATAATAGATGTTTGTAGTTAGTTCATAGTGATGTTTGTGACATAAATAATTCATCCATTGGAGGGTGCAAATATTTTGTGTTGTTTATTTATTTATTTTCTAAGATGACTTCAGTGTTTTTTATGAAAAACAAATCAGAGGTTTTCACTAAGTTTGTTGAATGGTTACACTTAGTTGAAAAAGAAACAAGTTCACATTTAGTTACTCTTTGTTCAAATAATGGTGATGAGTATAATTATAATTAATTTTTGGATATTATTGGTAACATGTAATTCATTGATAATATAATAATGTTTATACTCCACAATAGAATGGAGTCTCTGAATGAAAGAACAAAACTTTAGAGGGTACATCTCAAACTATGGTTTATTATAAACAACTAAATAATAATTTTTGGGCTAGGCCAAAGACATTGGTACTATAGTGTATTTGAGAAATAGGGCCCCTACAATTACACTTTTGGGTAAAAATCCATATGAGGCTTGGTATGGGTTTAAACCAAAAGTTAAACACTTGAAAAAATTTGGATGTCTTTGTTTTTCTTTAGTTCCTATTAAACATACAACTAATTTGGAACCTTAAAGTAGAAAATGCATCTTTCTTAGGTATTCATAAAATAAAAAGGGATATCATTCTCTTACATAGGGTACAAGTAAATTCATAGTGATTAGGGATGTGATATTTGATGAATACGATAATATGAACACTACAAAGATTGATTCATAATTTGATAAGTTAGAGAGGAAGATTCAAAAATGTGCTAGGGGATTGAATAATGAGGCTAACTCTCATATATTGTGGTATGATACAAGTATTCATTCCATTTATTATACTTATTTGATCATTTCACAAGATAATGACTTAGAAAATGTTTAAAATTCTCTAAGTCATCCTTCAAATGTTGCACATGAACATAATTTTGGTATTCTTGATCTTAAAATTTTAGATAAGTATCCAAAATGGGCTCAAATTAATTTTTTTGATTTGAAAGTAGATGAAGTTAGTCTAATAGGTCCTAAGATTTCTCGTAAATAGGTCAATTATGTAATGGTTTTTAATACTTCCACTGAGCCATCTACTTTTGAGGAAGCTTCTACTAAGCAAGTTTGGCAAACTGTAATGGAAAATTAATGTGATGCCATTCTTAACAATAATACTTGGGTTTTAGTTGATCCTCCTCCACATTTTCAACCCATCAAATGCAAATGGTTTTATAGGTTAAAATATAAATTAGATGGATCCATTGATAAACATAAAGAAAGACTTGTTGTGAAAGGTTATGTACAACAAAAAGGTATTGATTATGAGTAAACATTTGTACCAACTACCAAATGGCACACTATTCATATGGTTCTTTCCTTATTAGCACAAAATGGTTGGAAATTACATTATATGGATGTCAAAAAAAAAATTGAATGGTGATTTACAAGAAGAAGAGTATATGAAACAACCCCAAGGTTTTAAGAAAATGGGTGCAGAACGCAAAGTGTGTGAATTAATTAAAGCCCTTTATGGGCTCAAATAGGCACCCAAGGCTTGGTATGAAAAAATGGATTCCTACTTGAAGAAAATTGGCTTTGTACATAGTGAATCTGATGATACTCTCTATATTCAAGTATAGAGAAAAAAATTGGTAATTCTTGTTCCCTATGTCGATGGCTTATTTTTCATAGGAAATGATGAAAACCATAACAAGTTAGTGAAGAAGGAACTAAAAGATGGGTTTGAGATGATAGATCTTAGACTTCTTCACTATTACCTTTGCATATAAGTTACTCAAAAAGATTAAAGTATTTTCATTTCATAAACTAAGTATATTTATGAGTTATTAGATAGGTTTGGCATGAATGATTAAAATCCTACCCTCACTCCCATGGAAAGGAACTAGAAATTATCTAAGGATGATGGTAGTGCCTTTGTTGATGGCACTAAATACTGATAGTTAGTGGGAGGTTTGATATACTTGATGACTACCAGACCTGATATATCGTCTGTAATTGGAATTTTGTCTAGATTTATGTATGAGCCTAAATAAATTCATTGGCATGTAGTAAAAAGAGTACTTTTCTACCTTCAAGGAATGAAAACATATGGCCTTGAGTACCACTACAACAAGAACTTCAAACTCATTGGGTATTATGATTTTGGCAGATGTGTGGATAATAGAGTGTCTACAATAAGGTACACTATGTATATGAGTTTATCTACCATTGCATGGTGTTGTAAGAAGAGGGATAAGGTGATAAATTTATCATTATAATCATGATGCATCACATCATGGTATGCTTCTAGAGAAATTTTTTATTTACAGCACATTCTTGAAGATCTTTATATTTCTCAAATTACTCCTACATAGTTATACATTGCTAATAAAAGTGTGATCAATATGTCTAAAAATCCAATATTTCATGCTAAAAAAAACATATGGATGTCAAATATCATTAGATATGAATGAATTATAGTGTCAAATAAATTACTTGATCTAATATATTTCCCAGATATTGATCAGATAGTTGATATCTTAACAAAACCCCTATATAAAATTAAATTTGAAAAATTTATAAAATTATTGGCATGTGTCTAAATAACTGACTTTGGATCATTGGGTTGGGGGGGCGGGGGGAGGGGGGGGGTGGTGGTCAGGTTGTTAGGACTTGTTCCAAATTATTAACTTTAGTTCAGGTTATATGGTAATGATAAATTGTAAAGGGGCATGCATCTTTATTTATAAGATACCCCCTTTAATAATCATAGTCATATTTACTTAGTTTGGTTTTATATTTTGAGTTAATAATAAAACTAACTTTTAGGTTGAATTCTCATAGAGAGTTAGTTAATTATGTAGTTTTTTTTAACCAATCATAGGTAGAAACTATATATTCATGTTTGAGAGTGTAAAAGGAATAATGATATATTGGCACCCTTTTTATTTACTTATTTTTTGAATTTTAATAAAATGCTTGTGGACCCACCTCAGTGGGCATAAGATTTACCCTAAAGTGATTTTTATTGGTTGAAATGATTTGAGTGCTATCATTAATGTGTTTTTTTTTAGTGATCACCAACAAATCCATCTATAAATGATTATATCTTTATGCCTACCATAATCCCTAAGATTTATTAGGTAAAGGGTGTGGGGAATAGATCATACAAGCATGCCTTATTACATTCTATGTAATCAAAGAAAATACAAATCTTGCCTATTTTCTTATGTTGAATTATCATTTAACTTATCCATTTTGTATCTTCTACTTGTGTAATTATATCACCAACTAACATTTTATCCAATTCAATCGTAACTATAGTTTTAACATTCAGGTTGAGTTGGTAAGGTTTTTTTCCTTAATGGTTTTATTTCTTATTTCACCTATATTTTTAGCATTTATACTTCTTCCTTAATTCCTTTTAATTATGTAAAAGTTCATAGAAATAAATATTTGTACTCTTAACAACTCAATCATCTACTCTACTTCTTCCTTGGTCCAATAATCTTCTATCATTTTAAATTGAAAGTGGATGAAGTTAGTCTAATAGGTCCTAAGATTTCTCATAAATAAATAAATTATGTAATAGTTTTTACTACTTTCACTGAGCCATATACTTTTGAGGAAGCTTCTACTAAGCAAGTTTGGAAAATTGTAACACAAAATCAGTATGATGTCATTCTTCACAATAATACTTGGATTTTAGTTGATCCTCCTCCACATTTTAAACCCATCAAATTTAAATGGGTTTATAGGTTAAATTATAAATTAAATGGATCCATTGATAAACATAAGGCAAGACTTGTTGTGAAAGGTTATGCACAACAAGAAGGTATTGCTTATGAGTAAACATTTATACCAACTACCAAATGGCACACTATTCGTATGGTTCTTTCCTTATTAGCAAAAAATTGTTGGAAAGTACATTAGATGGATGTCAAAAACATTTTTTTGAATGGTGATTTATATGAAGAAGATTATATGAAACAACCCCAAGGTTTTGAGAAAGTGGGTGTAGAATGCAAAGTGTGTAAATTAATTAAAGCTCTCTATTGGCTCAAATAGGAATCTGGGGCTTGGTATGAAAAAATGGATTCCTACTTGAAGAAAATTGGTTTTACACAGTGAATCTGATGATACTCTCTATACTCAAGTATAGGGAAATAAATTGGTAATTTGTGTTCCCTATGTCGATGGCTTGTTTTTCATAGGAAATGATGAAAACCATAACAAGTTAGTGAAGAAGGAACTAAAAGATAGGTTTGAGATGATATATCTTAGACTTCTTCACTATTACCTTTCCATATAAGTTACTCAAAAAGATCAAAGTATTTTCATTTCATAAACTAAGTATATTTATGAGTTATTATATATGTTTGGCATGAATGATTACAATCCTACCCTCACTCCCATGGAAAGTAACTAGAAATTATCTAAGGATGATCGCACTAGATACTGACAGTTAGTGGGAGGTTTGATATACTTGATGACTACCAGGCCTGATATATCTTTTGCAATTGGAATTTTGTCTATATTTATACATGAGCCTAGATAAATTCATTGGCATGTAGTTAAAATAGTACTTTCCTACCTTCAAGGAATGAAAACATATGGCCTTGAGTACCACCATAACAAGAACTCAAAACTCATTGGGTATTGTTATTTTAGCAAATATGTGGATGATAGAGTGTCCACAATAAGGTACACTGTGTATATGGGTTTATCTAACATTACATGGTGTTGTAAGAAGAGGGATAAGGTGATAAATTTATCATTATAATCATGATTCATCACATCATGGGATGCTTCTAGATAAAAAAATTATTTACAGCACATTCTTGAAGATCTTTAGATTTCTCAGATTACTCCTACATAGCTATACATTGCTAATAAAAGTGCGATCAATATGTCTAAAAATCTAATATTTCATGCTAAAAAACCATATGGATGTCAAATATCATTATCTATGAATGATAGTGTTAAATAAATTACTTGATCTAATATATTTCCCAACTGTTGATCAGATAGTTGATATCTTCACAAAACCCCTAGACAAAATTAAATTTAGAAAATTCAAAAAATTACTTGGTTTGTTAGGACTTGTTCCAAATTATTAACTTTAGTTCAGATTATTAGGTAATGATAAATAGTAAACGGGAATGCATCTTTATTTATAAAGACACCCCCTTTAATAATCATAGTCATATTTACTTAGTTTGGTTTTATATTTTAGTTAATAATAAAACTAACTTTCAAGTTGAATTCTCATAGAGATTTGGTTAATTATGTAAATTTTTTTTACCAATCATAGGTAGAAACTATATATTCATGTTCAAGTGTGTAAAAGGGATAACGGCATATTGGCACCCTTTTTATTTACCTATTTTTTGAATTTTAATAAAATGCTTGTGGACCCACCTTAGTGGGCATAAAATTTACCCTAAAGTGATTTTTATTGGTTGAAATGATTTGAGTGCTATCATTAATGTGTTTTTTATTAGTGATCACCAACCAATCCATCTATAAATGATTATATCTTTATGCCTACCATAATCCCTAAGATTTATTAGGTAAAGAGTGTGGGGAATAGATCAGACAAGCATGCCTTATTACATTCTATGTAATCAAAGCAAATCCAAATATTGCCTATTTTATTATGTTGAATTATCATTTAACTTATCCATTTTTTATCTTCTATTTGTGTAATTATATCACCAACCAACATTTTATCCAATTCAATCTTAACTATAGTTTTAACATTCAAGTTGAGCTGGTAAGGTTTTTTTCCTTAATGGTTTTATTTCTTATTTTGCCTATATTTTAAGCATTTAGACTTATTCCTTAATTCCTTTTAATTATGTAAAAGTTCATAGAAATAAATATTTGTACTCTTAACAACTCAATCATCTTCTCTACTTCTTCCTCGGTCCAATAATCTTCTATCATTTTAAATTGAAAGAGGATGAAGTTATTCTAATAGGTCCTAATGTTTCTCATAAATAGATAAATTATGTAATGGTTTTTACTACTTTCACTAAGCCATCTACTTTTGAGGAAGCTTCTACTAAACAAGTTTGGAAAATTGTAACACAAAATTAGTATGATGTCATTCTTAACAATAATACTTGGATTTTAGTTGATCCTCCTCCACATTTTCAACCCATCAAATGCAAATGGGTTTATAGGTTAAATTATAAATTAGATGGATCCATTGATAAACATAAGGCAAGACTTGTTGTGAAAGGTTATGCACAACAAGAAGGTATTGATTATGAGTAAACATTTATACCAACTACCAAATGGCACACTATTCATATGGTTCTTTCCTTATTAGCAAAAAATTGTTGGAAACTACATTAGATGGATGTCAAAAAAAAAATTAATGGTGATTAATAGGAAGAAGAGTATATGAAACAACCCCAAGGTTTTGAGAAAGTGGGTGTAAAATGCAAAGTGTGTAAATTAATTAAAACTCTCTATGGGCTCAAATAGGCACGTGGGGCTTGGTATGAAAAAATGGATTCCTAATTGAAGAAAATTAGCTTTACACAGTGAATCTGATGATACTCTCTATATTCAAGTATAGGGAAAGAAATTGGTAATTCGTGTTCCCTATGTCGATGGCTTGTTTTTAATAGGAAATGATGAAAACCATAACAAGTTAGTGAAGAAGGAATTAGAAGATAGGTTTGAGATGATAGATCTTAGACTTCTTCACTATTACCTTTGCATATAAGTTACTCAAAAAGATCAAAGTATTTTCATTTCATAAACTAAGTATATTTATGAGTTATTATATATGTTTGGCATGAATGATTACAATCCTACCCTCACTCCCATGGAAAGTAACTAGAAATTATCTAAGGATAATGGTAGTGCCTTTTTTGATGGTACTAAATACTGACAGTTAGTGGGAGGTTTGATATACTTGATGACTACCAAGCCTAATATATCCTTTACTTGATGACTACCAAGCCTAATATATCCTTTACAGTTAGAATTTTGTCTAGATTTATGCATGATCCTACATAAATTCATTGGCATGAAGTAAAAAGAGTACTTTTCTACCTTCAAGGAATGAAAACATATGGCCTTGAGTACCACCACAACAAGAACTTCAAACTCATTGGGTATTGTGATTTTGGTAGATGTGTGGATGATAGAGTGTCCACAATAGGGTACACTATGTATATTGGTTTATCTACCATTGCATGGTATTGTAAGAAGAGGGATAAGGTGATAAATTTGTCATTAGAATCATGATGCATCACAGCATGGGATGCTTCCATATAAATTTTTTATTTATAGCACATTCTTGAAGATCTTTAGATTTCTCAGATTACTCCTACATAGATATACATTGCTAGTAAAAGTGCAATCAATATGTCTAAAAATCCAATATTTCATGCTAAAAAAACATATGGATGTCAAATATAATTATCTATGAATGATAGTGTCAAATAAATCACTTGATCTAATATATTTTCCAACTACTATCAGATAGTTGATATCTTCACAAAACCCCTTGATAGAATTAAATTTGAAAAATTCATAAAAATACTTGGCATGTGTCTAAATAACTAACTTTGGATCATGGCGGGGGGGTGGGGGGGGGGGGGGGGGCGCACGGCAGGGAAGGTTTTTTTAGGACTTGTTCCAAATTATTCACTTTAGTTTAGTTTATTAGGTAACGATAAATTGTAAATGGGCATGCATCTTTATTTATAAAGACACCCCCTTTAATAATCATAGTCATATTAACTTAGTTTGGTTTTATATTTTGACTTAATAATAAAACTAACTTTTAGGTTAAATTCTCGTAGAGTTGGTTAATTATGTAGTTGGTTTTTACCAATCATAGGTAGAAACTATATATTCATTTTTGAGTGTGTAAAAGGGATAACAGCATATTGGCACCCTTTTTATTTACCTATTTTTTGAATTTTAATAAAATGCTTGTGGACCCACCTCAATGGGCATAAGATTTACCCTAAAGTGATTTTTATTGGTTGAAATGATTTGAGTGTTATCATAAATGTGTTTTTTTATTAGTGATCACCAATGAATCCATCTGTAAATGATTATATCTTTATGCCTATTAGAATCCCTAAGATTTATTTGGTAAAGGGTGCGGGGAATAGATAATACAAGCATGCCTTATTACATTCTATGGAGTCAAAGCAAATCCAAATATTGCCTATTTTCTTATGTTGAATTATCATTTGAATTATCCATTTTGTATCTTTTACTTGTGTAATTATATCACCAAAAAAAATTTTATCCAATTCAATCTTAACTATAGTTTTAACATTCAGGTTGAGTTGGTAAGTTCTTTTTCCGTAATGGTTTTATTTATTATTTCACCTATATTTTTATCATTTAAACTTCTTCCTTAATTCCTTTTAATTATGTAAAAGTTCATAGAATTAAATATTTATACTCTTAACAACTCAATCGTCTTCTCTACTTCTTCCTCGATCCAATAATCTTCTATCATTTTAATTTTGGGATTTCCTTCTTTCATCATATTTTGGGACCATTATACTATATGTTGTCCAACAATTTATATTTTCTTCCACGAGGCTTGACATACTCTTGTATCAATGTCATATAAATTTAATGTTTCACAAAAGGAGGTTTTGTGTTCCTCTCAATTATAAGTCCCTCTCTACATCTCTTAGTGCATATTCCATGTCTTTGGATACGTTTCAAGGTTATAGTAAAATAATTATGCCCAAAGTGTTTATTTGGTTTCACCTTTTTTTATGTACATTTTTTCATAGTTTAAATTATGTATCTTGGAAATATGTGTGCTTATATATCATGGTATTTATTCAAAGTATCCTTATTCCTTAATGAACCTTGTTTTTAATAAAATATTAAAGGATTTATAGTTCAATATTATGGCTTTGTGATTATTCCACCGCCTTCATTGTTTGGCTCATATTCTTCATTAAGATTTGTTATTTTTTTTATTTTTTATATCTAGATAGTTCATTGAAATCACTCTCTCCTTATTCTAGACATAATTTTTCTGACCATGTGGCTGCCATTCCAATTTATAATTGGAAATGTACTACCAATCCATTTCCTTCAAAGGTGAACTCTTCCTCCTCAAATTTGAACATGCAATTAAAATTAGAAAGTTTTTATAAATTTAATAGTGCAAGGTATCTCATGTCATACATGTCAATGACTTCAAAATCAACCTTTCAATTTATACCCATAAAGTTAATATGCACATTTCAAAGCATCCCTATATGTGTTCCTTTTGTCCCATCAACATAGCAATATCATATGTCATTGCATATAAATTTGGTTTTATCAGTGCTTCCAAAGTGTTACATGGAAGGACTTTGATGTCCACCCCTAAGTCTAGTAATGTCTTATTTGGTTCTTGGTCATTGATTTTAGCATCTGAAAGAATTGATGTCTTTTTCCACTTCCTTCTCATTTTGAATACACTCTTTTTTTATTTTGTTTTGTTTTTTTATTCCCTTCTTACCCAATGCTCTCTCTCACTTGTTTATTCCAAATATTTACAAAATTATGTTTTGTTTTATTTTTTAATCCAATTATGTTTTGTTTTTTTTTTAAATCCTTAGTTGTTGACTAATTTTAGTATCTATTTCAAGTTATCAATTTCTACTTCATCAAATTAAGTCATCTTGGTATCATCTTTATCTTGTTTTTCATAGATAATCTTCTTACTTTTATCTATTATACTCTCATTCTTATATGTGTTGGGTTAATCTCCTTTACTATCCTCTTCTTATTCCTCCTCTGAGTTATTTACTTTTTTATTTCCTTTCCCAATCTTGGTTTCACTTCAAATGGTTACCTCAACCCATGGTTTCACATCTTCAATGATTATTCCTAGTTGTTTATTTTTAATATTATCCATATGTTCATTCATTACCAATTTGAATTCACTTATTTTCTCTTAAATAGATGTTATTTTATTGCATCACTCTCAATCCTATTTAATTTTAACATCCTCTTCTCCACATCTTAATTCATTTCATCTTCCTTTTATCTCCTAGACCTTTGGTACCTTCTTCAAATTCTTAGCTCTTTTTTGTGGTGAAGACCTTGTTAGCTCTTATATTTTTGTATAACCATTTTTATTAAATTTTACCATTTTAGGGCATAAAAATGATTCATGGGCCCCTTTCTCATGGCATAACCCACATTATACATGTGGTTCCTCCTAAAATTCCTTGATATGAGCCTAAGTTTCATGCACTTATAGTAGGTATGGGAGGTCTCTCTTGATTGTACCCCTGGTTGTACCCTACTTGTATGCTCTTCCCTCTTAATAACTTTCTCTTCTACAATGGTACCCTTTTATGTTATCACCTTATCCCTCTTTTTTATAACTACATAGGTTGTTATTTTAATATTGGTTATGTGGATTTTTTAGTGTGAAGTCTAGCATTATTAGGGAATTTTGGTATTGTGGTTCAGGGTGCAGTATGTTTTGGCTAACCATTCTTGGTAGTGGAGATGTCATTTGTTAAATTATTGTAACTTATCTTCTATTCATTTCTCTTATGTCTTCCATCACTTTGTGTCCTAGGTAAGTATGATTTTAGTTATTAAATGAGCCATAGGTGGTACAATACACCAATTAATTCATTGATGGTGTTACTTCCATCATCAAACATACGTGTTTTGGATGTTGATCATAAATTTGACATATTCTTGAGTATATTTTATCCATTGTATATATTTTTGGATTAATGATGACATACCAACTATTGTTTGTGACAATCCAATAGTTGTTGCTCATTATTTTTCATGATGTGGGAATTATATACATGAGTGTTCTCGTGTATAAATATTCATGCACCATATCCTAGGTCATGAAGGGTTACCTCTTGTTTGTGGTCAGCTAAAGTCACAGCCTTTCATTTGAATTCTTTGTTTCAATATTAATTTTTCTAGTTCTTATTGTATATTTCCATATTGCCTTTTAATGAAGATTTTCTTTTCTTATCTTTGGGATTGTGCTTCCAATCTTAATGCCATCTCCAAGGTTTTAGTAAATGTGTTGAAATTTTTCCAATACATATTATCTTTTATGGTACCAATCATGATATAGACCATTCTATTCTAAATTTTTCATTCAAGGGTTCATCTAATTTTAAAACTACTGCTTTGAATCATTGATCATAATATTTTACCATCTCTTTCTCTTTTTGCATAAATTCCCACATTTTACCAACACTTTTCATAGGAATATCTAGGAAATTAAAATCTCTTGTGAATGCATTTTGTATGTTTTCCCATGAATTATTATGGCATACATTCATTTTCATATACCATTTCAACACATCATGTCTTAAAGTTCTAAAAACATCAAACAACATCACTTTTTAATAAATAAATTTGTGATTTTTCCAATAAGAATCTAATACAAATAAATGTTCTTCTATGTCCTTTTTATCCTTGTCTAACAAATTCAATGTCATTTTTTGTATCATTTATGAATTGTTGGACTGCGTACTTGAATTGTTATTACACCAGTTACTTGAGGTACTTTTTATTGAAGTAATGATCAAACTTTTATATTGGTTCTCTTTGTTATTTTATTAAATTTTTACTTCTTCCTTTACCTCCTTTTACTTCTTGAAAATATTATTTTCCCTCTTGGTTGGCTAGAAATTTTTTTCTACTCTCTATTTTTTTCTAAAACTATGATAACTATTCTCCTATAAAAAGTCCCTCTTGTATTTTTTATGGGTATTCTTGTCAACTTTGAAGTTTCATGGGGGGTGAAATTAAGTCCAAAAGGTTCATTTCTTCTTGGGGTTTCTTTTAGTTTGGGCTTAGAAATGGTGTGTCACTTATCTTTTCTTCTTCTTGATCTTTTATCTGTACACTACCTTATTCCATAATGTTGTCACTAACCAATCCTTATTTTTATAAAATAATCTCTTCCCCATCTATATCTTCCATATTTTATACATTATTACAGATGTTATTCTCTATTTTTCTATTATGCTTTATGTTATAATCTCTTCTTACATTTATTAATTTTGTCACTACATGTCTATATATTATCTTATTTTGGTTATATGCCCTTAAGTTTCCTTCTTCAATCATTAAAATATTCTCTATTAGTCCCATCCCATTGATATATTCTCCTATATGTGTTTCCCATTTATCTTATATATTATCTCCTTCATTTATATTCTCATTATTCCCTATGCTTGATCCACTTTGGGTGGTACTTATCTCCACCATATGTTCACTCGCTCCTATGGTTTTAAAAAGTTTTGGGGTTCCCATAACTTTAGCTAAATTTAAAATTTCCTTTTGTATGTAATTCATTATTTTTTGTGTGTAAATTATAATATTTATTCTATCATTTTTCTATTTTTTAATTTCTCCATGCATTCTAGTGATACTAATGCCAATTGGGATGTTTTGGTTTAAGGAGTTTCATCTTGATTTTAAGCATAAAGATCTTCACTAGTCAAAGTTATATTAGTATCTTCTATGGTCCTAGTTATCCATAATATTCTATCCTCTCTCTTTCCTTTGTATCTCTTTCCTATCTTTTGATCTATATCTCTCTTCCTCTACCTATTTCATTGTCTCCTTGTTTGTCATTTTCTCTCTTAAAAATTCTTAGTTTTAATTACTTAATATTATCCTCTTATATCTCTTAACTAAACTATTTTTAATCTAATACTTACCATTACCCTCCCCCTACATATTATTTAACCTATCCCAACCATTTAGACCAAATACTTTAATAAGTTTCCTCTTTTTAGGATCTTTCTTTTTTCCACATGGCATCCCTTAGGTACCTAGCCTTTAAAATAATTATTTTCCTTGTTTGACCAACCCCTTATCTACAAATAAATTTTGGATTAGGAATGGTACTCTTTTCAAAAATCTTCCTCATGCCCTTTCCACAAATTCATATCTATTAAAATCAAATCTTGTCCAATCTTGGATGGCCCAAATGATAAAAAAGGAATTGATTTTAGTCTCAAACTAGTAATCAATCACTCAATTCCAAGGTGTGTTGAGGTTCTCAAGGACCTATAACTTCTCCACTACCCACTTAATTGGTATCATAATGTGAATTATATATCCCTATGTGTATTTTGCCTATTCTAGGATCCAAGGCAATAATTTTTCCACAAATGTTACCTAAAATTCTTCTTATTATGGTCTAAAAAAATAATCTTTCACCTCAAGTAATGAGTTACTAGCTATTTTTGTCTCAAAGTGAATTTTTTTTTAGTAATTGATCTCACCATTCTTTAGTTTCTATTAGTGATGGCATCCAAAACTTTAATGGATACTTTCTTTTGAACATTGGATAACTAAAGTCCATGTGACACCTCCAAATGTTGACATAAAATGTATTATTTAGATATAGGTATTTATTGGTGGGTTCAATATGATTTTATTTAAAGTTAAAGTTATATATAGGTTAATATTATATGTTGTTAATTAGTTAATATGTGCATTTATAAAATGTTAAAGTAATGCATTCATTCACATATACATTACACAATACATAACTCTTTTCATACTCTATTTCTCTTTATTTATGTAGATAATAGAAAATAATGATTACATTTCACATATCTCTTTATGATACCTCTACACTCTCTAATGTTATGCTCTTTTATCACTTATCTTCTATACTATCACATATTTTATCTATCACTTTTATCGTGCCCATTTTTTCCTCTAAAAATAGGCATGACACATAACTTCAATGAACAAAACACCAATGAACATGAATATATACCAAAATCCATTCAATCACACAAAAAAATATGAATCTTGTAGCTGCCATTAAGACTCAAACATGCATAAACCACTAATTTATAATCCCACAAGCCCTGATTCATTCAGCCTATCACTAAAAAATTCCTTCACAAGCTTGTGCCAAATGATAATATTACTTAGAACGTCGAGACAGCCATCAAATTTGACCTCAGCCATTAAAAATGCAATTGGCACTACACGGTTACTTCCATGTGATCTAAGGCTAAGCCAAATTTTTTTTAGGATATTAGGGACAATCCTTTCCAATAGTCACATCCTCTCTATTCATATTGATCTAACTCACAACTAGGCTTGCATAAGCAGCCCTGAGACTATGGGGTGGATTCTTTGCCACTTAGCAACATTCTACAAGCTTATTTGCCTAAAGGCTTCATAATCCATATGAACATATTTAGTTTTGTGGGTCATCGGTATGATGCCACATGGCAACATCTCACTATCCTGCTATCTTAGAGGTATATCTCCCTATACAATCCCCTCTAGGATCATGTGTCATCGAGATGATGTCATGTGGTGACATCTTGCTCTCCTACTAAATTAGAGGTTTTGTTCCCTGTATGATCCTCTCTAAGATTGAGATTAATTAGGATGATGCCATGTGTCAACATCCCACTCACCTACTATCCTATAAGTTTCACACTCTATATGATCCTCTTTAGGACTATGGGTCACTAGGATTATGCCACATGGAAACATCCCACTGGCCTACTAGTTTAGAGGCAAGCTTTTTGTATGGTCATATCTAGGATCATGAGTTATCGAGATGATACCACATGGTAATACCTATTATCTCATTGGCCTAGTGCTAATCATATATCAAACTAAACTAACGTCACTCCTAGTTTATCAAGATGATGACATATGGCTTCCTCCAAACCACTTCACAAAAAGTTATGAAATTGACTAAGGAAAAATACTAAAATAAAACCAAAGCAATAGAATGGATAATTCAAAAATATATGAAATAAATCCCAAGTAAAATATATCTAATGCAAAACATTATACAAGGTATCTCAACTAAAGGGTAAAGTAATTAACAAAATACTTACATTAATTATTTCTAACTACATGGTCTGGATAGGATCTTCTCTAAAAAAGCACCACCAAGCTGATTCAAAATGTTTCTCAATGAAACATGCCAAATGTTTATGGCCTAAATGAAGGCAAAACTAAGTACAGTCAAAATCATAAATTGACTAAGGATTAAGCTAAAATAAAACTTAGAGATGACTCAGAGAGTTAGGACTTTGCTAAGGTAATAGAAATGCCTATGGAAGTTACTACTAACTATTTAATTTAAATAGATTCTTTCTTCCTTAGAATATATTATGCTAAGCTATGTCTAAATTTTAAAAATGATATGCTCAACACTAAACTAATATCCTCATTGTTTTATTCAATAAATAAAAACTCGATCATGTTTTACTTTAAGCAAAGAGTCTCTAAGATTTAAGGGTGTTACACAGACCCAGGGGTTAACTGACTGATTCAAACTATTCTTTCAATCGATTAATGGCCCTCAATCCCATCCATTCCATTAAAACATAAGGAACAAATAAGATATTTACTAATAATTAAAACCTCAACATCAAGGGGTTGGTTTGATGGATATTCTTAAATCATTAATCCTTAGCAAGGGTGACCTCAGTCAAACCTAAAGGATTCATGCCTTGATAGAATTATTATATTTAAGCTAAGATACTATTAAAATTATTTTATTATTGAAGGTCTAGTTTTTGGAGGGTTCTAATAAGAACCTACTCAACTGCTATCATTTCCAAGAATACCTTTTACTAGGCAATAACTTAACTAGAAAGCACCAAAGCGCACTTCATTTAGCATGATATATTGTTATTCCCAACAACAATCATAAAGTTATAAAAATGAGATTCTACTTAGTTTTAATTAAGTTCAAGTCCATTAACTTGTCATATTTTGAATATAAAGAGAACCACAATGCTTATCAAACAAGCCTCTCAAGATAAAGATTTAAGCAAGGAAATCAATATTTTAATTTATTTAAAAGTGCCATAAAGTCTCAAGACTTTTATGCATACAGGATCCTTCCCAAATTCATATAAATAAATAATCCTTAATCAATCCCATCTTAGTTTAACAAGGAGATTCATCATAACTATAATTGAAGTCTTTACCCATAACATGGTCATTATACAACATTTATCTTTTTTACAATTAGTCTGAGTAGACTTGTTGATTAAAGACATTAATAATACAAAATATTTCATCCAATTATTTATATATCAAGAGGTACATCTCTCAGCTTGATTAAATAATATAGGACCAATCAGTCTTTAATGGTGTTCCTCATCCACACCCAAGCATTTGTTGGCCATAAGAAGGAAGTATCACCACCCAACCTTTTTTCATCATTAAGTTGATACTATAGATGCCCCAATCTTAAGACTTATAACTCTGAGCATGTTTATATCACTTGGTAAAATTAAGGGTGGATATCTATGTTAGGGTACCTTGGCACAAGGGAAAGACCATGCATAAACCTATAGTCATATTCCTGGTTCTTACCCAAGGAGACTCACAGTCCCAAATATCATTCAAATAAGCATTTAGTGAACATCAAAATGAAGTTAATAATTTAAAAATATATAAAATAAACATGAAATATTTCACAACATAAACAAGGCCCATCATTTGATTAGATAGCAAGAGGACACCTCACTCAAATTATCTCATCCAATAGTCATGGGAGGTTTAGGTAATCTACCACCATGCCATAACATGGGAGGGCCTAAAATATACCACCATGATATTTATATGAGGGTCAAACAATCTACCACCATGCACAACATGGGAGGGCTAAACAATCAATGACCATGAACATGATACTCATAGACAACCATCATCTTATGTCATAATAGCATTAGTATATTCACATAAGAAATTAGAAATAATTTAATTCAACTAAGGAGGAACAACCTCTCCAAGGCCCTCATATAGGAAAGCACTACATGGTGTCCAATACACAAACATGGGAAAGACATAAAAACATATAGAATAAACCAAGTGGTCTTATTTTCCTAAAAGCAAGAAGGTCAAATAGAGAATAAAATCATTTCATTCCAAATAAACAATAAAAAACATAAGTTATTAGGAAGCCCACCTATCGACCTAAATACCACCTAGGTGTTGTCCTTCAGTTTTCTAGACTTGACTCTCCTAACCTATTCTTCCTATCTGATGCTTTTCCTTCTCTTATGCTAAGTCTAACTTCTTTCTGAATTGGCAAAAATTCTTAAACTATGGGAGTTTAACTCCTACATATAGTAATTCCAAAATCATTCAACCACCAATAGCTTGCCAAATCATGCCTCATCAAGGGATGTTCTTTTCCATATGAAATTAAGGTACATTTTGGCTCTTATAGGATTATATGGTTTTTTCATAGATTCACTTACCTCTTTTCCCACTTGACTCAAGTCTAAAGAAATAAATATAAGATCTATTAGTTGGACATTAGATAGTTTAGGCATTGGCTTCAAAATCAAAATTCTAGGTGATAACAAGTGTCATTAACCAAGCTTAAAGATTAGACACCTACAACATAAGCTAAGTCAGCAAAGGTGGTAGACTAGGCATCTAATATTTAGCATGGGTTTAGGATAATTTTAAGGGTTAAAATTATTAATTATATAACCATGCTTGGTGTAGTCTTTTTTATTTATTGTCCTTTTTACTTTTCCTACACAATCGGTGCACACATCAAATTCATTTAAACTAATAGCTTAAGCTACAAAAATTAATCAAACAAGGCAATTTCAATCAATTAACCCTAGCCAATCATTCATATAATATCAACACACATGTAGATAATTTCACATAATTCAATACATAAGTAATTTCTATTTCATAAGCTTTGAAGCAATGATTCAACATGATTTGAGTCGATATATCTCCTAGACATAATTGTAGTTCATAAAATAACATTACATAAATGAAATGTAAGCATCATATTTTCATAAGTAAGCAATCCAAAACATGATTGAAATAGGGCTTCCTCATGATTCCCAACACATGAAAATCCTTCTTAAATAATTGCATGCCTCTATAAGATGTGACTTAACAACATAATTCAATGATTAGAACATATAAGTCATAATTTCATAGTCATCTTTGTTAAAGATAAGCACTATGCAAAAATGGGGCCTTACAACTTCTTTATTATCTCTTTATATTATCTTTATGTATCTCTATATATCTTATATTATTAAAATATTGTCTTATAAGTACCAAATATATACCTTTACAATCCAATGGTCATGTATTTATAAGACATGAATTTTATTCATGTGGAGTGTCTTTTGTTACCATAAGTTACTAAACCTTACCATGTATACCAAGTTGGTAGAATCATTTGTTTCATCAGCGTGGAGATATATTATATTACTATAGTAAATCTAGAGACTTTACAGTGATTCTTTCTTAGCTTATATTCTTTTAAAGAATATTTCCAACACTCACTCTCACATAGAATTAATAATACTTCTACAAAGATCTAGGATGCACTGGAACAAGTTTCAAATCCTCTGGTTAAATTCTATAGTGATCTAAAACCCAATGTTACCACTAGAGTGTGATGTAAATGCTAGATTAGTTATATAACTTCCAATGGAAATGGATCAGCAAAAGGGAGATGCTTAAATTATTGGGCATTTAATTTTTTATTTGAAATCTCTCCTTCAAAACTTTCACAATAATATTTTCAAAGAGTAGAATATAAAATTTATTTATGGATTACCAAGCCCTTTTCCATGGTAAGGAAATTTCATATATGCAATAAGATTGTCACGACCAAACATGTGTACCACTCTTCTTATTGTCCACCTTCTAATGTGTCCTATAACAAACTTGCAAAGATTTTTAGAGACTTATTATTTGTTGAAGCCTAAAAAACTCAAGGATTTTTTAGGGTTACTTGGGAAGTTTGTTGTCCCCTATATGATAAAGGAGGCATGGGAATTATTTATATTTATAGACAATATTTCTCTTTACGCTAAACATAGTGTTCATGCTATTAAAGGCCCTTGTAGACACCTAAATTTCATTTAGTGTCAAAATACACCTAAACCTATTTAATAATTCTTCTTAAATTAAATCATCACATTTTCTTCTAAATTTAAATAATTGAATAAGTCAAATTAGTCAATTATGCACACTTAAATCCTTATTTTAAATAATAAAATGCAGATTTTACACCTCATAAAAACATCTCCCACCTTCTTCTCCCTCATCCCACCCAAATCCATAAATTTTTCAATCTTTTATGACTCATCCCTTGAGTTGTTAAGAAAATTGACTTAGTCCTATTGACTCAGCTAACCAACCCCATGCTTTTCTCAACAATTTTGAAATGGTCTTCATCCTCATGGGTGAGGACTCATTAGCAACCATTGATCATTTGGATCATTGAAAAAGTCCAAAAGATCCTCCACCATTAGATCCTTCTTCAAACATCTATAAATAAACTTACAAATCTCCATTTTCAAAGACCCAGAGTGCTAAAAATCAATCACAATTAGTAAATTAAAATTCTATACATGAGTGAATCAAAATGAATCAAGGTGAATCAAAGACTTCTTTTTGCACCAAAAAATTTCCCATTCTCTTTTGCATTAGAGGAATGAGAACCATATTTTAAAGATAAAATTGAATTTATATCGCAATGGAGAAATCTTGTGCATTCAAAGCATAAAGTTTGTGATTGTTTTTTTCTTTGTTTTTTGCTCTACCATAGTTTGAATTTATCTTTTATAATAATTATTTACTTTATTTACACATCTAAATTTAGTTCATATATTTTTGGCATGCTCGATAGGACCTTCCCTCATCTTTTTCATCTGTTGATCATCATTTTGTAGTTAGATAGCATTTATTATTTGGTTTTTATTGTTTATGTTTGCATATGCATTTAATTTTCATCTTTTTGAGTGTTGGTACGAGATTCAGGTTGTTGTCATGCATTTTTTGTTCAGTTATGTGTGCTCCACTATGTAACAATAAATTTGAAGGCATAAATAGCAAAATTGTAGACCATAACAGTGAAATTGTTATATTTTTCCTTTTTCTATGTTTTCTATTCTATCTCTAAAAATTAATATCAATTTTGTTAGGAAATAAATATTTCACTATTCTCAACAACAATTTCACTATTCTCAATAGTGATTTTGTAAAACTCAACAGTGAAATTATCTTTTTCAGTAGTGAAATCATCCTTTTTCATAGTGAAATCATCCTTTTTCATAGTGAATTTATCATTGACATCAGTGAATTCATCTCTATTGGTAGTGAAATCATTGCCTTGGGTAGATAAATCATTCTATAAGCATGGGCTTCTTTATTTTTTGCTTTTCGCATTATGTCTTTTCCCTAATGTTGATTTTATTTCAATTTTGTTTTTTTTTTATGTCTACATAATTGTGATTTCATAATAGAAAGGTGTTTTTGCTTTGTTTTCATGGTTTTCACTTATTATATTATAGTTTATCTTGATCCAAGCCTAATCAAACATTTTAACAACTTATTTATAGAATGCTTGCCAAAGAGAATCGATAAAAAAGATAATCAAAAAACCAATTTCTTTTTACTAATAATTTTATTTTTGATTTCCAAGTTTTTTTTGTAGTAATTATATCACATTTCATTTCAGTATTTTATTTTTGGTTGAGGAAATCACATATTCTCTTTTCTTGGTGTTACATTAGTAATGATACTCAGAAATTAGAAACATTTTCATAATTATCTATGTTACCCAATTAGTGCCCACATATGCTCTTTCATTGGCATTACATTGGTAACAATACTTAGAAATCAAAAATGGATACTTAATTTTTATTTTTATTTTATTAAGAGCTTTATTGATTGTAGATTTCACCACCATACAGTAGATCAAACCTCATTTACCATAGGGGTATATAAATCAATATCTATCTATTTCAATTGCCTAAGTAGTTGTGTATTTTAAACACACCATGACATGAGGGGATTTCATGCTCCAATACCTAGGGTTTTAACATATACCTCAAAACATGATATTATCTATTATCAACACACTAAGACCCCTGTGACTGTATTAGGAACTTTGGGATAAGACCCAATAGTGTGTGTCCACTTTGTCTATTTCTTCCATAATTTTCCCCCCTAGATAATCTTGTTTAAACCTTAAGCCTAGGATAACCTCTTTTTCCATTCAACTTTGGTACATTGATTAGTGGTTAGCATCGACAAGCAACTTTCCACACACCCTTGAAACTAGACTCAATGAGCCATGGGAATGGTAGGATCCTCAATGATTAGTGCCTTGAAATATTAGGTCATATCTGAGAGTATATAAGATTTAGTGACAACAGAAGACCTAATATTTTTTCACAACCTTCATCTTAGTTTTCACCTTTATTGTGCAATTCTTGACTATTTATAATAGAATATTGTTTGTTGTTTCTTTGTGTTTACCATGTGCTAAAAATCTTTGTTTAAAAACTAGTTCTCTTAAGTTCAAATTTGAATCCTGAAATCAAGTCTTCATATCAAAAATCTTAAAATAATTGATCCAAGAATTCAAGTTCTTTCAGTCAACTTTTTGGTTCATATTGTTAATTTAGAACATCCTTTCTTTTTTTAGTTATTTTTATTTTTTAAAATCATGCATATTACTTGATAAATGTCCATGTTAAATCCTCCCAATTCAAGGGAAGAGCCTTTTGGCAATGACCCCTTTCAATTCCTTGGTCAAGAGCATCATGTAGAGATACATGAAATAATCAAGCATGAAGAAGCTAAAGAAGGGGCTTAACAGGATGAGGGTATCCCCAAATTTGTCCAACCTCCACCTTCCTTAGATTAGTATATCATGTCCATCAAAAATTAAGTACTACTTCGAGTCTTGGGCTTTGGTGTAAAGTTCCCATCTAATTTTGATATACATAATTTTCAATATCTCATTGCAAGTAAAGAGCCTTCATCATCCAATCCCAATCAACAAATCTCACAAGGATATTTAGAGGGTATAAATTCTCTCATTCCTTTCTCACAATATCATCCCCAAGTCTCTCAAGACAAAGGGAAAACTATTTCACATGAAGAGTCATCCCAAACTAGTCATGGTTTTTCCACAGAAATCCATGCAAATCAAGGAAATCAAGAGATTATGAACTTTCAATCTCATAAATAAATTAATCACTTTGGTAATCCCAATATTAATGTAAATACAAATTTACCTTCACAACACCATACAAACAATCTGAGTTTAAATATATCTTCTAAATCATTAATCATGCACCCCACCAATCAAAACTTGAATCCTAATTCAAGTTTACCCATGAAATAAAATCATCCAAACTTGAATATGGGTCTCCCATCTAATTCAAGTTTACCCATGCAATAAAATCATCCAAACTTGAATATGAGTCTCCCATCTAATTCAAGTTTAATCAATCAAAATTTTATTACACCAAATTTGAGTATACACCCAAATTTGCAAGGTTATAATCAAAATAATTTGAGTACGAATCTATATTCAAACTCATAAATTAATCTAAATAAGATTTTCCATAACTCACCAATCATATTCAATCCAAATCAAAGCTTTAATACCTATTCTAGCTTGGCCAATCAATCATCAAATCCTATTTTAAATAATGCTTCACGTACTTCAATAATCTAAATGTAAATCATAGTGTACCAAATCAATTATTACCTAGACTAGTTCTATCCAATCAAAATCTCAATCCAACTCCAAACCAATCTATCTCTAATCATAATCTTTCATTTAATTCTACCCCAAATCCCAACACTAACACAAACCAAAACCAAATGCAATCCAATGCTAACCTTAACTTTAACAATCCCAACACAATTTCTAGTTTAAACTTTAACCAAAACCAAAATAACCCAATCCAAAATCAAAACCAAACTAATTCAAACCTAGGTTTTAATCAATTTAATCCAAACTCCAACATGATTCCTCAACAAAATAATCCAACTATGTTTAACCAAACAAGCTTTGGTCAAAACACTAATTCTAATCCTATAAACTTCAACACTAACGCATCAATAAATCCAAACTTCAACCCAAATCCAAACCAAACAAGTTCAAACTTTACATAAAACCCCAACCTTGGTTTTAATCCATATCTAAATCAAAACCTTAGTTTTAACCCCAATTTGAATCATATCAATTTTAGTACCAACACAAATCAGAACCTTGGTTACAACCCCAATACCTTTTCACAACCTAAAAACATTAAATTTAATAATCAAACTCCCAAAAAATTTAATCAACACATTCCAAAAAACACAAATTAATACACAAATCAACCACCTAATCCATTAATTCAAATGTACCAACTAACCCCTTTTCTCATGCAAGAATTTCAAAATTTAAGGATAGAGTTCAAGGCTTGCAAGATGGATCTTATAACCAGTAGAAAACAATTTAAGTTCAAGGAAATTTGTTCATAGCCATATGATGTGAGCAAAATGAAAACACCTTTTCCCAAATATTTTGAACTCCCAAAATTTGATAAGTACAAAGGTAAAGGAGATCTCAGGGAACATCTAACTAGCTTTTATCATGCATGTACAGACATTGCTTATAGTAGCAAATTCATGTTGGATTTATTTCCATGAAGCCTCAGAGACCAAGCCCTTGAATGGTTCTCACGACTCCCGAAAGGATCTATCTTCACTTTTGAAGACCTATCTAAAAATTTTGTATGTCACTTCTCATACAATGTTGAAAAAGACTTGACCACTCTATATTTTCATAACACCAAATAATGAAATGGTGAAACTTTTCCTTCTTTCCTTCAAAGATGGCGAGTAATGGAAATCCATTTTACATGGTCATTTCTAGAAACAAATTTAGTGGACATTTTTATGAATAACTTAAACTCATATTTGGGACATCACCTATTACTTAATTGCCAAAGATATTTTGATGAGATTATTGAAAAGGGAATTCAAGTGGAAAAAACTTTGATCAATAAAGGTGTAATCAAGATCTTTGAACTAGATAGTAACAATTCCTCAAAACCAATAGACAAGCCAAAATTATTTGACAAAAATAAAAATCTTGTTGGAGATGGTGTAACTGATGTAAAATAGATTCAGAACCCACAAACATAACACACAACCAATCAACTCATAACATTACAATTCTTGGTGGGCAACTAAAATAAGGGAGACCTAAACATAAGTTTATTCAATCCCTTAATCTATAAACTTATGTCTAGTGGGAAACATTATATATAGAGGTTATTATTTATAGGCATAAGGTAAAAAGGATTTTAATAGATAATGGTTCATCCCTTAATCTATGTACACTAAGACTCAGAAAACATCTCAGGTATCCCATAATAGAATTAGAATCAAATATCATAACCATAAAATCATATGATAATAATGACAGTCTATCGGTACAAGTCCATCTTCCCTTGATGGTAGGGTCTGTTATTAAGGAAACTCTTTTTCATGTCCTTGATCTTTATTTACCATATAATATACTCATAAATAAGATACCCATGGATTCATTCTATGAACACCATCCCATCCACTCTTTACCAATGTTGAAATTTTCCCATCCAAGAATGGAAGTAATTATTCAAGGTGATCCTCATACCTTCCAATATTTCAGGCTATTGGAAGGTAAATATAAAAAATCCAACTATCTACCAGTCAAAGATGAAAAGTTTACCCCTATTGAGTATTATCCTTCACTTGAAAACTATGTCAATCCTAAAATTTTATTTCAAACACCTCCCTTTGGTGGTTGGATTAATACTCCAACTCCTTCAATATCCATTGAAAAAGCATTAACCAATGATACATGTAACCCACCATCAGAAGAAGCTTCTAATACATTATCTAAACAAGCTTCAAATCAACCATCCATTGAGCAAGCTTCCAATAATATTTCTATTGAGCAAACATCCAATCCACCATCCTCCAACAAAGCATCCTCAGATGTTTCTTCCCATTTTAAAATTATTGATCTAGGCATGAATGAGTACATCATCTAAGATTTTTATACAATCACAATACATGCCAATCCAAATGAATATGGTAGACCAAACCATCTAAAGGATAAAATAATGGTTAATAAGATTGATCAAACAAAATTTCTTGAGGGAGACCTTTTTATGATGAGCATATTGATGATTCAAATTCTTCTTGGATTTATTCTCATGAATTAGCTACTTAATTTTCCACCAATAGATATCCCATTGTAAAATCCATCATGTGAAAAATAATGAACTATAAAGGTAAAGGTCTTGGTCTCCATGAACAAGGTGTCATTGAAACTATAACACTAAAATCCAATGAGGGGAAGCATGGTCTAGGATTTAATCCACTTAATATGCATCTTAAATTTTTCCAAAGTGACTTTTCTAGTGAGTTAGAAGATGATTCTTTAGATAGCGAGATGGGTTCCATTACTAGTCATTTTGAAGATCTAGCCCTTACCAATGTCTTTCATGAAAACGTCATTCTTACACTTGACCTAGCATATCCCTCTCTCATCCAATGGGACCAGCTATCTACACCTCAACTGGATCATTTTCAAAATGATGAAGCTATATCTGAATGCTTGAGAATCAGAGATCAAATTCTTGTAGGTGACCATAAGAAAGGTTTTATAATATAACTAGCAGATTCAACATATGTTGGGGAACAAAAATTACATCACTCTATCAGTTCTCCCTCCACATCCAAACAAGAAGAATTTGAGGAAGATTTCCATATTCTTACACCACCTATAGCTTATAAAAATGAATCAATTCTACTTGTTGAAGAAACCATTCCTGTAAACATTAGTACTGAAGATGATCCAAAAATTGTCAAACTTGCTATATCACTCAATCAAGAAGAAAGGGATATATTTACATTACAACTTCATGAGTTTTTTGACATATTCACATGGTATAATGTGGATATAATAGGGTTAGATCCAAATTTAATAGTTCACCATATTGTGGTGCATCTTGATGCAAAACCAGTAAAATAAAATATCCAAAAGATGCATCATATGGTCATTGGCTTCATATGCCTCATTAAATACTCAGACTAGATATCAAACATATCCCAGTATCAAATAAACCTGAAGGGATCAATGTATGCACAAAACTCCATGATATAAATAAATCATTCCCAAAAGATGACTTTTCATTGCCTAACATAGATATGATTATCGCTTCAACTATAGGCCATGAGATGTTATCTTTAATGGATGATTTTTTAGGCTACAATCAAATAAAAATTGTTGTAGAAGATCAACATAAAATAGCCTTTACAACTTTATGGGGAGAATTTTTTTATTAGGTGATGCATTTTGGATTAAAAAATATTAGGGCTACATATCAGAGGGCAATGACCGTTATTTTTCATGACATGTTTAATGATATTATGGAAGATTATGTGGATGATATTTTAGATAAGTCTAAATATAGGACAGATCATCCTCAAGTGATTCACCATATTTTTTAGTGTATGAGTGAATACAATGTGAGGTTGAATCCAAAGAAATACATGTATGCTGTGACATCAAGAGAGGTGTTAGGATTCATTATTTCACAACGTGGCATTGAAGTTGATCCTTCAAAAGTTTTAGCTATCATGTATATGCATCCACCTAAAAATCCTAAGCATCTTATAAGTCTACAAGGGAAAATACAAGCAATCCAAAGATTCATTTCTCAGCTTGCAGACATCTGTCATCCACTCACCTTTTTTCTAAACAAAGATACTCCTTTTACATGGACTAAAAATTAAGAAAAGGGATTTAACAATATCAAGCAATACCTTTCAAACCCACCAGTGTTGATGGCACATGTTACAGGTAAAGCCTTTATATTGTATATTTTATCTACTCAATGTGTCCTTGGTGCATTGCTAGCACATCATGATGATAATGGAAAAGAATGAGTAGTCTACTACTTGAGCAGAACATTGATATCATATGAGCTAAATTATTCCCAAATGGAGAAAGCTTGTCTGGCAGTTGTTTTTACTTCCCAAAAACTCTGGCATTACATTATTAACAATCAAATAAAATCATTACCAAAATTGATCCTCTTAAGTATCTCCTATCCAAAATCACTCTATCAGGAAAGATGGCTAAGTGGGTTATGCTTCTTAGCGAGTTTGATTTAGAGTATGTTAACCAAAAATCTATCAAAAGACAATTTCTAGCAGATGTATTAGCAAAATCATTGCTCAATGACAAGGAACCTCTCATTGCCGAATACCTAGATGATTCAATCATGTCTATAGATGAATCCCTAGTATGGTAGCTTTATTTTGATGGTGTCCTATACAAATCATGGTTCGGGGGCAGGCATATTATTAGTAACACTAGATGGGGATTATATTCCTAAAGCATTCTGGATTGAATTCACTTGTAAAAACATCATAGTAGAATATGAAGGTCTCATATCAGGCCTCAAAATGGCAATTTAGTGGGGAATTTAGCATCTTATTTTTAATGACTTCAAGTTTATCATCAATCAAGTAACTAATAAATTCCAAGCATGTGATGATAAACTAATCCCTTACAAGAAGATGGTGAATAGCTTGATAAAATATTTTGAGTACATCCAATTTGAATAATTACCTAGAATCAACAATCAAGTAGTTGAAGCTATGAAAATAATTGGATCCCTCCTAAACTTGAGCATAAAACACAACAAATTTTTGGTTGAGTACATAAGGATGCCCATTTATGATACACCCGATTCATAAATGGTCTGTGAGGTGGTTGGTCCCACTTCTCCTTGGTACTATGATATCTATATAGACCTTCATAACCATACCATTTCATCTAATTTATCCTCTAACCAACACAAATCCTTTATTCAATGCACATCCCAATATGCAATCCTTGGCAATACCCTATATCGTTGAATCTATGATAGAACCCTTATATGCTATTTAAATTATAAATAATCTAATTTAATAATTAGAGAAGTTCATGAGGGGATTTGTGGAGCACATTCAAGTGGTACGATCCTTACAAAAAAGATTCTTTGAGTAGGTTATTATTGGCCGACAATGGAATATGATTCATGTGACTATGTCAAAAAGTGTATACCTTGTCAAAATAATGGAGATATTATCCATAATCCTTCACAAGTTTTACAACCTATCATAACAACTTGTCCATTTCCACATGGGGGTTAGACCTCATTGATAAAATCAATCCTAGTTCTTATGATGGCCATAAGCATACTATAACTGTAACTAAGTATTTTACCAAGTAGGTAGAAGCAATGCCACTTCCCTACATCATTGGAAAGCAAATTTCCAATTTTATCCTTAACCACATTATTTTTCACTTCGAAATTCCTTCCACTCTCATTTCTAACAATGGTAAGTCCTTTAAAAATAAATATGTTAAGACTCTTTGTCAAACCTACCATATCAAACATATATGGTCCACCCCTTATTATCTGCAAGGCAATGGCCAAGTTGAGGCAAAAAACAAAAATATTCTATGAATTCTTAAGAGAGTTATCAATGAAGTTTGTCATGACTAGCATACTCAATTATATCCCACCCTTTGGGCATGATAGATTAGTATCCACACACCTACAGGGGAAACCCCTTATTCCCTCATTTATGGCAATGAGTCTATTTTTCTCATACAAATTGAGATTCCATCTTTGTGAATATCATTACAATAAATCATAGATGAAGAAACATACCGAATGTCAATGCCTGAGTGAACTCCATTAATTAGATGAGAAAAAACTCAATGCTTTAAACCATCTACATGTTTATCATATTCATCTTCATCATAGCTATAATAAGTAGATTAAAGCCATATAATTTACAATTGAATATTTTGTTCTCAAGGAGAATCAATGAAACACTAATGTTGAGAGAGAAAAGAAGGGCAAATTTAAACCTAACTGGTTAAGTCTATACATTATTACTACTAAATGTGGATCAAGGACTTACAAACTAGAAATTGAAGATGGGGAGGAGCTTGATGAACCTATGAACATCATGCATCTTAAAATATTATATGCTTAAATTGGTTTTAAATTTTATTGGTAACTGGTAAATTAGTTTTGATGAACCTATGAACAAAAAATATATAAAATCGAAATAGAGAAAAAGATAAAAAGCAAACAAAATTGTGTACATAGCTCGTCCAAATGTGAAAACCAATTTACTGGCACTTTAGATAAGTACCAGGGTGAAAACCAAGATTCTAGCACCATGTGTAAACTATTATTATCCTTATCCTAGTTATTTAGGGGAATCACCTTTTAGTCATCCATTGTATATTCCCAAGTTTATTAGTCTGTCAGTTGTTAGTCATTTATCATATAACATGCGAAAGTTTAAGGTTGTTCTTCCTATAAGTGCATATGCATTCTTGTTCATGATTGCATACAAATGTCTTATTCCTTATTTCACATAATCCAAAAACAAAAAAATCATAAAAATATCAAAAATACAAAAAATATATATAAAACAACACAAAATCACTTGCCAAAAACATCAATCTTAACACATCTACCATTTATAACTATCTTCAACATTGTTCGTTAATCCTTGGGTGGATCACTTGCACACCCTTTTTATCAGAACATTCAAAAAAGTCTTCAACAATCATCCACTTTATCATCATTTTTCTTATTGGGAGAACTACATCTGGCCTGATATCCCCACATAGACTTTGTCTAGGGTGGATTATGTAGGCAGTGCTTAGAAACATGGGGTCTCTAGGGTCAGCTCAGCCACCATCTTCCCCATCATCCATTTCCCCAAAAAATTGGATTAGCTACTCCTTACACTTCTCCCTTGATTGTTCAGTTTCTAACCTCGCTCTTGGCTACAATTGTCCACTCTTTTTTTATATTGTCTTTGTTTACAACTTTTCCACTTTTTATACTCTTTGTTTGTTTTCATTGTTGTATTGTTTGTTTTCTATCTCTAACTATTCACTTGGTTATTTTTATCCATTTTCTTTATCCTTAGCCATTAAGTTGGTTATTTTACTTCATTTTATCTCTATCCATTCTAATGGTTATTTTTATCCATTTTATTTATCCTTAGCCATTAAGTTGGTTATTTTACTTCATTTTATCTCTATCCATTCTAATGGTTATTTTCCTTTCTTTTATCAAGTGTGTTCACTTTTTGAGTTACTATTTAGTTATGTATGTCATTCTCGTGTCAAATTATTGAAAATATACCACTTTCATTTTAATTACATTTGTTTTCATTAACATTTAGTGTGTTCACAATCATTTAGATTCACTTTGTTGCATTGTTATTATGTTTTTCAAATCACTTAATTTAATCTTTTGTTTTTACATCTTCTTTTCACTATTGTTTTCTGTGTGTTTATCAAGATTGTTTTATGCAATGCATATATAGTATGGTTACGACTATATCATGACGTACTTTGCTAAAACATAATTTATTCTTTATTTTTGTTCAATTGCTTAAAACATCAACATTCATCATGATTATTCAATATCATTGGTGGTACTGTGTTTTATGCTATATTAATCAGGTTGTTCAAAACTCAAATACTGTTGGAAATCCAATTTAAAGAACATAAACAAAGGAAATGAAATTATATCACATTCTACATCCATACACATCATCCATAAGTCATACATACATAATAAATATGATGAAAGAATTAAAACATGCTAAATTAAATCAAAATGTAAGAAATATAACTAGTGCTACTACATATCCATACATCTGAAACATGTATAAAGTCCATATAAAACAATAAAAACTCCATTAAATTCTAATATCCATATTAAAAAATCTCATAAAATCATCATGAATATATATATCAAATATGTCTATACAAAAAGATACATCTCAAAATATGTATACATCGATGAATCCATCTATCAAAATATCCCCTGTATCTATGTCTCGTTCTGTCCCTTAAATGGAGTGTCTAGTCTCAAGAATAGATCTCCACATCATGGTGTGCCTTATGGAGGACCCATCACATGTTATACCTATTCCACTAACCTCTCTGACTCCACCAACTGAACAGATCTAATAGACATTGATTGTCTCATAAAATACTCTCTAAAATATGGTGCCATCTAGTCTTGTGGTACATCCCCCTCATATAAACTCCTATATTATGTGGCCTATTCCATGGCCTACAACACCCTATCCAAAGTAACTATATGCCCCTCTCCAACTAATAACACTCTAGCCTCTACAAGCTCAATCTGAGTTGTGTCCCTCTCCTATCTATAGAGTTGTGTGAGTGTTGTATAATCTAGAGTCTAGGTCCCTACATCATGTGTAATCAACCATTTAGCCATGACATCCGCATCCATCCCATCACAATACACTGTAATCTATCCACCTCAGACTGTAATCATCTAATCTCAGCAATATTATCTCCTCTCCCATCTACTAAACCCTATACCTTGGCCACCTCATAGTGCAATCCATCTATCTCTCTATATTGATCTTTAATCTCCTCTTGGAGTCTGTCAATCAGTGCATGCTCCTCCATAGATCTTGGAGCGCATGAATATCTAACAACATCCCTTCTCTCTGCTTGGGTGACCTATGCTATTATCATGGTAGTATCATATCCTACATCATCATCCTCGCTCTCTAACTCGACCAATGGGGTATCTCTTCCAACCCTCTACTCTATATCAACCTCCATGTCTACCCCTACTTCACATAAAATCTCAATATCCTCCACATCTTTGATATATACATCATGAAGTTGGCTAGCCTCCATAGTATGTCCTCTACCTCATACTCATTCTCATGATCGCCTTCTATCCCCTATAATAGCCCTCTTAATCTAGGCTCCCAAACCTATACCTCATGGTTGTCTACTCAAACTAGCCACCAACCTCTGCCTCCACGTCTATGGTGGTACGCATGCAGTAGTCAATATTAATGGTCTTTATCAAGCCCACCAATCTGCATAACTATCCACCACTCCTACATTAATAACATCTCTCCAATCAGTCTATCTGAAACCCTATAAATATGTCCATCTATGATCAGTGATGGATGGATCAATCGTCATACCCCACTATGGTCTCTCCCTCACAAAACATGCAAAAACATGTGGTCCAGCTGGTGTATATTTCCTCACACAAACTATCTCATCACCCTATTTGGGAAATATATATCTATAATATAAAAATGTCTCCCAATGATGTAGCAAGGGCTCATCATGTAGTCCATGTGAAGATCCTCATGTGGCCACTAAAACACAATCTCCTTGTACGGTCTTCAAGTGATTTGGGAATCACCTAACTCATCAATCACCCTCTTATAAAAATACAAATCTTCCAAATGTGGAATACGTGTCCCAATAATCATATGCCATCCATATGCCAATGACTCATCTTCTGACCATGTGCCCATATGCCCAATTAACCTTTCAATTTCAATGTGCTTCCAACACCAAACCTATAGTAATGTAGATGGTCCAATCTATACTTGACCTAAATACACAAAATAATGTAAATCATGGTATATAAGTGTGCTAACACACATGGGCCCCATGTGAATCTTTTTCCCATATCCATCATGTCTCTAATCACATCTAATAACCTAATGGGACATAGCCTCCCACCTTGTCAAAAAGAAACATGCCACTGAAAACAACCATGACTACGATAGTAAGAGAATCCATCTCTAAATTAGTATAATAGTCAACATCAATCTTTCTTCTAACAATTGGAATCAACTTCATATTGGAATAAATAAGTCTACCTCTAATATAATGTAACATCTTGTGGACCCTGTCCCCAATAAATAAGTCTACCTCGTATCAAAATATCCAAAATCCAATACACATCCTCCAATGTAATAGTCATCTCCCCTATTGGCAAGTAAAATGTGTTCATCTCACTATGCCATCTCTCTGCCAAGGCTGTCAATAGAGCTCTATCTGCTCAAACCTCTGGCATCTATGCAATGTAGGATAATCCATTCACCTCTAGTACACCAAACTCATACTCAGTGAAGCTCACCATCCTCACCATAGCTATAGATCTCTGCTCTCATGTCACCAACACAAATAACATCTCCTGCAAATCACAATTATTAGCATTTAATTAATTTTAATCAACTTAACATTCATCATTACTACTACATTCCAAATACTACAATAAAATAACAAAAAAAATCCATCACAAAAATATTTTTTATTCCATTTCATTTTCTAATTATTTTTTCATCCTTATATAACACAGAATCACTCTTATAATTTGCAATTTTGTTATTGATTCTTTCATATTTGCTTTTATCATTGCTACCTCGATCAAAATAGCTTCTACCACCAATGATTTTGCTCCCAGGTTTCACGATTTTGCTACTACCAAAATAATGAAATTGTCATTTTTATCAAAAAAAAAATTGTTACCCTATTTTACAATTTCATTGCCATATTTAACAAAATCAATGTTTGCTCCAATGAAATCACTGATTTTGATGCCAAAATGATCATTTTGACAACAATTATTTTATTTTCTTCAACTTTAATCCCTAATAAATGCTCATAAATACAAAAAATAAATAAATAAAAATTCACTTACCAGAGGCCTGCTCCTTTCAAGTCTCTGGAATCTCCTCACTCGCTCTACTCGGTGCTCGTGGTGTGGAATACGGTCCATATCTCCTCGCAAGCCTTAGAGGAAATCTCTCAAATCATAATTCTTAGCTACTAACCTTGGAAATCAATTTGCACAAGTGATTTTCTAATCTTCATTTCTTCTACTTATATTCTTCTCTACTACCAAATATTTCTCCCCATCCCATAATTAAAATCATTCTTCATTTTGCAAAATTTCTAGAAACATTTTATCAATTCATTCTGAATTTGTTTTCAAAATCTTATAATAATTTATCTGCGTCAAATAAACACAATTATTTATGAATTCAATATCTTTTTCTATTTTTAGATCTATAATTTATTATTGCTAAGATATATTATCCCCACAACCACTCAATTGACCCCTACATCATTAGAAAAACAATAAGCGTGCAACCTCCGAATGGTTATACTATTATAGTTCAAATCCATACTCTAGTTGTAATTAACTAGGGGAAAACTTTGTACTCACCCAACATCTTAAAAACTTGAAATCAATTCTATCATAAGTTGATTTATCGTTTGTCAACATCATCTTGATCATTTCTTCTTTTCATTAATTTCAAGTATTTGTTCGTTTTCTCACACAAACCCTCGAGGGGGAATCATCACATTCATTTTCATTCATTTAGGGCAAATTTTTTCTTTTTAATCATCAACACTCTACTTCTGTTATTCTTTGAAACAATATTGTTTCACAACACTATTTCAAAGAGGGGCAAATGTAGACACCTAAATTTCATTTAGTGTCGAAATGCACCTAAATCTATTTAATAATTCTTCTTAAATTAATTCATCACATTTTTCTCTAAATTCAAATGATTGAATAAGTTGAATTAATCAATTATACACACTTAAATCTTTATTTTAAATAATAAAATTTAGATTTTACACCTTATGAAAACATCTCCTACCTTTTTCTCCCTCATCCCAATCAAATCCACAAATTTCTCAACCTTTTATGATTCATCCCCTAAGTTGTGAAGAAAATTGACTTAGTCTTATTGACTTAGCTAACCAACCCCATGCTTTTTTCAACCATTTTGAAATGGTCTTCATCCTCATGGGTGAGGACTCATTAGCCATCATTGATTATTTAGATCATTGAAAAAGTCTAAATAATCCTCCAACATTGGATCCTTATCTAAACATCTATAAATAAACTTGTAAATCTCCATTTTCAAGGATCCAGAGTGTTGAAAATCAATCACAATTAGTAAATCAAAGTTTTATACACAAGCGAATCAAAATGAATCAAGACGAATCAAAGACTACTTTTTGCACCAAAACACTGCTCGTTCTCTTTTACAATGGAAGAGTGAGCACCATATTTTAAAAGAGCAAATCGAATGTATATCACAATGGAGAAAGTTTGTGCATTGGAGGAGTGAGCACCTAATTATGGGATGGGGAGAAATATTTGGTAGTATAGAAGAATGTAAGTAGAAGAAATGGGGATTAAAAAATTATTTGTGCTAATTGATTTCCAAGGTTAGTAGCTAAGAATTGTGATTTGAGGCTTGCGAGAAAATATGGACCATATTCCACACCACAAGCATCGAGTGGAGTGAGGAGATTCTAGAGACCTCAGAGGAGTGGGCCTCCGGTAAGTGAATTTATTTTTAATTTTTTTTGTATTTATGAGTATTTATTAAGGTTTAAAGTTGAAGAAAATAAAATCGTTGTTATAAAATACGGATTTTAAACCTCATTAAAACATCTCCCACCTTTTTCTCTTTCATCCCAACCAAATCCACAAATTTCACAACCTTTTATGATTCTTCCCTTGAGTTGTCAATAAAATTGACTTTGTCCTACTGACTCAGCTAACTAACCCCATGCTTTTCTCAACCATTTTGAAATGGTCTTCATCCTCATGGATGAGAACTCATTAGCCACTGTTGATCATTTGGATAATTGAAAAAGTCCAAATGATCCTCCATTGTTGGATCCTTCTCCAAACATCTATAAATAAACTTGCAAATCTTTATTTTCAAGGATCTAGAGTGCTATAAATTAATCACAATCAAGAAATTAGAGTTTTAGACACAAGCAAATCAAAATGAATCAAAGACTTCTTTTTGCACCAAAACATTGCATGTTCTCTTTTGCATTGGAGGAGTGAGCACCATATTTTAAAAGAGCGAATTGAATGCATATTGCGATAGAGAAAACTTATGCATTCAAAGTGTAAAGTTTATGATTGTTGTTTTGTTTGTTGTTCTACCATAGTTCGAATTTAGCTTAGATTAGAATTAGTTTATTTTCTTTGCATATCTAAATTTAGTTCATATAGCCCCGAAGCTTGGAAAATATTACTTTGGCACTACATTTTCGTAGGTTCTTCTTATTGCAAGATCATTTGGAAAAATATTGGACTTTAGTCTTTTCTCATCACCTCTGCACTTGTCAAGTTTTAAGGGTCTTTTGTTGCTCAAATTATTTGAAAATATTTTGAGATAGTAAATTTGTTTCTCAAATGGGCAAGGGATGGATTTAGATCTAGTCTGTCTTTCAATAACCATAACATATGGTGGTTTCCCATTGATTCCAACATCAATCCTCTACTTGCTGAAACTCTTGGCATTATAGCTCTCTAACTTTTCAAGAAAGGCATTTATACTATGCAAGATCTTATCTCTTTTCAAGATTATACTCCATAGCTCATAATGCAGAGAAGATATAAGTTGATATCTTATGATATGCCTTTTATTATGCATATAGAAGAGCTTATTCCAGATATTATGATGCACAAGTTGGAGATTCAACCTCCAGTACCATGGTGGAACAATTGGAATTGGAAGTGTGACATGCCATTTAGGTCATATTTCTCAAGTTAGTTGTATCAAATTATGAGTTCCTTCTCTTTAATACTTGGCAAGTTAAATAGTCGATGGAGTCTTAACTCTTCACTGTGGACATGGCTTGCCCACCTTAACTAGAACTAGGAAATTATGCTTGAGCCTAAGATTACTCTTTTTATTTTGTTGTTTAGTCTAGTAATGCCTACCAATGGAAGAGTGAATGCTTTATATTGAAAATTCTCATCCTAATGGCCTATGTGCAACAAACCAAAGACCTTTAAACACTTGTTTTGGATTTGCATATGAACAGGTTGGGCTTGGCAATGGATCCATAGCCTCTTCATTCCTTTTCACCCATAGCCTATCAATTGGAAGATGGTTTTGCTTGGAGACTATGCTCAATGGCTACCATACATTGCTTTTGTTTGAATTTTTTGTAGAGCTTCAATTATTTTTTAGCTTTGAAAATCTTGAAATTACTTTATTTTCAATAATGAAACTATTTCACAACAATTTTTTACTAACAATAAATTTCATGTGCTCATCTTTGCATTCTTAAAAAAATAAGTTTTTCCCAAGAAAGTGCCATTGGAATTTCGGCACTTGTAGGAACTACTCAACCAATGGCAAAGTGCTCCTTCCACTATGAGTCGGGTCCTGCCCAATATCTCAAGCATGGTTCTCCTCCGCCAACACCAAGATGATGATGGAGTCACTCACATAGTCATTTGTCCACCCCTCCTCCTCAACAAAAAGGTTGGGTCCTCGGGGACATGATGAAATGTCAATGGATCATCTTATTGAACTTCCCCTACACGTTATAGTGTAGATATTGGGTTGCTCATTCCTCTCACCCAGGGGGAGAGTGCTTGCATCTTTAGGTATGTAAGATAACATTCAAAATAGTTGGGTGGCATTGAATACACCATCAAGGAAGTCCTCTTCTTAACTTATTTTTCCTCCCAATAATGATTCATCACATTCTACATCCATTGTTATTACATTTATTTGATATTTGATATTATTAATTATATATTTTAAGATTTAATTTTAAATTATTATTTTTAAACATATATTACATATTTTAGACCATTTTTGTCTTTTTCGTTATCTCTATTTATTTGTAATTAATAAATGTGCGGATAATTTTCACTAAATTAAAATAATTAAATAAATAATAACAATAAAAGAAAAAAAAAAAAAAACCTACTTTGGGAAGAAGAGAAGACAATCGAACCACAGAAGTCCAAAAATAAAAGACTAGCACGTGGGGAAGAACCATTCTCGATGGAGTTTTGGACCATTTAAGCTAAGAACCCAAACAAAATATCCACATACATCCTACGTTTTCTTCCACGCACTTGCTGAGAAATTTCTGAAAGATACCTCCAATGGGACCACAAGGGTTAGAATACCATAAATATCACTTCACATTTCACCTGATCCCTTGCAATCGAATTATTTGTCTCCGTTATCGGATGGGAATATCCCTGCCCAAGCGACTCTATTCTTAAAACTCATCAGCAGCTAAGTTTCTGATTACTCAACTAAGCTAAATCTAGCGTCTATATTAGAAGTTGCCGGCCATGGCACCTGTGAAAACTTCCGCCCTTGCCTTTCTAGCGTTCTGTAGCTGCCTGCTATATCGTTCAGCTCAATCTGATGGGGATCTGACGGCGTACAAGGTGTTAGAAAAGTACGGGTTTCCAGCGGGTCTGTTGCCGACGAATGTGAAGGGTTACACGCTGAATGAAGACGGCAGCTTCGAGATCCGTTTTGAGGGCTCTTGCAAGTTTAGTCTCGAATCAGGCTACAGCCTCAGGTACAGGGAAAAAATCACCGGCCATATCTCTCCGCGTTCTCTCACGAAATTGAAGGGTATCAGCGTTAAGGTTCTCTTCTTTTGGCTAACCATCGATGGCGTTGAGCGCCTGGGGAACGATTTGGAGTTTTATGTGGGACTTGTTTCGACTTCCTTTCCCGTTGATAATTTTATCGAATGCCCGCGGTGTGGCTGTGGCATTGACTGTGATACCTTTCTCAGGGCCGAAGCCTAATATTAGGGTTTACTGCTACCGTTGTGTTTGAGGTTAGGGCTAGGGTAAGTTTGGTGTGGAGCATTTATTTAATGTGTCTATGTTTACGCGGATATTTTATGTGACGTGATTTTATTATGATAAATAATATTTGTGAATAATTATTTTAATACTTGGGTTCGAAACTCGCCGGAATGTTAATGATGCTTTTGCTTAATTATTAATTAAAATTGTGGTCACTTGGATGCTTTTCTTTAATTATTAGAAACACATCATTTGGCACGCCATTGTTGTGTAATTCAATGTAACACGGTGACTTGCACCTGGACAGCAATATGTCTGTTTTTTTTTTACCCCGTCTTTATTGTTACTTTTCATGTTTTCTTTACAGCAGCCCAGGTTAGGAAAGCTGCTTTTTTTTTTTTTTTAAAAAATTAAATTATTAATAATGTGCATTTAAGTTAGTTTAATGACAGTAATTTGTTAATTATTTTTTAATTTTTAATTTTTATTATTAATGTCTATTTATATTAGTTTAATGGTAAAGAATTTATTATACTTTTTTAATTTTTTTAAAAAAATTATAAATTTAAATCTTTGAAAGGAGTAAAATATTTATGTTTCATATTTAAAACACATTTAAATATCTCCTATATTATAAATTACTATAAATTTTAGTAATTTTTTAACGTTAAGGTATACTCTTTTCTTAGAGGGGATGACTTGATGCCCACACTTGATAATTATTGGTTAAGTTGATGATGTCTTGAATGTCATGGCCATTTGATATTTGTTGGGTAAGTTGTAGTCTCTAGGATATGATTTAGAAGAATGTTTTGAGGGTTATTAAGAATGTTTTCACATAACGATTTTTTTTTAATATTTTATTTGATTCTCTAATTTAATATAGGAATGTGGTTTTATGCCACTATGAAATATATTTATTTATAAATATTACAAATAAGTTTAATTAGATTTAAAAGAATAAAATTGCTAAATTTTAAATTTAGAATATAGAAATAATCTAAGTACAAAGATGATAAATAAAAATATATCAAATATATATGAATATTTTGAATTATAAAATTGAGATATGCTAGAAAGATGTTCAATTGATTGTAAGATGAGAAATGATATTTAGTTGGGTTTATTGTGCACAAACAAATATGCATTGGACACACATAAGTATGTAAAATCAGCGTTTTGGGACAGCTGTCAGATTCTGGAAATATTATTTTTGTAGTTGTGGACATTACTGTTGACCTTGAGACACTACCATTGATGCTATTGTTCATGTAACAATGCTATTGTCTTATACGAAATATCAATTGGATCTTGTTGTAACCAACTTTGTCATTTTGGGTCTTTAATCATCTTTCGATGATGTTTTCAGATTTGGAATATAGAGTGTCACTTTTTTTTTTATTGATCAAACCCTATCTTTCCACACTTCTTCACCTATAAAATAAGTTTTGTCGAAAATAAGTTAGTAGGTTTGCGGTGTCGAGCTGACTTTAAAGGCCCTTCTGTCAATGAGCGTTGTCTCATAGCCAATACTTCAAAGAGGGTTTCAAAGTCATGTAGTTCTTCCCTATGTGTGAGGGTGTGTGTGAACAATGGTGTAATATGTTTTATATAGATGCATGCAATGATTTAGTTTATAACTTGACAAATATCGCTCACAGGTTGTTCTTTGAATGCTTCAGAGTTTTTGTATGATTGTTCTTATGACTGATAAATAAATAGAGGCAAATATAACATAATAATTCAGTTGTGTGATTAATTGAATGACCCTTGGTAGATGATTGCTTGGTATTTGCTAGATGAATAATGAGATGGTTTAGACTTGTATTTATACCACACATTTTGAAAATATCTAATGATAAGGTTCAATAGGACAAATATGCTAACCCATAGGTTTTCAATAGTTTACAATTTGGATGACTTTTGAATACTGGGCACTAAATAAGGATTTGAACACTAGCATCAACGTTAGTGTCCCTCTATGGCCAATAGTGTGTCTAAAAGGCTAGAAAACATGTATGGATCTATAACTCACAGTGAATAATGTATATCAAGTTTTGAGTTTTTTGTAGTATACATGTTGTCTAGGTCATCCAAATAATATGGATCGCACTATAACATAATCATTTACGCACAATGAAATAATGAATGCAAGCCTTTCAACGACAAGAAGGTCCAAAACTGAAAGGTAGAGGTTTGATTGGTATTTGTCACATGTACAAGACTGAGATGTTATAAATATTTAGTTTTAGTAACTGTGTTTGCCTCCTTTTAATCTAGTAACGCATAATGATAAAAGTGACAGGTTAAATGAAAGAAATACGTACATGGATATGTACAACACACATTGTATTTGCTTGAGCCCACTTTGTGTGTTTTGTTGGTGTATAACTTATAACCAAGAGCATGCTACAATATAAATTAGTGCATATAATCTGAAATTTGAAATAATTGAAATGTTTGAAAAGAAATAGAGCAAGGAAGAAGTAAACTTGTGTGTCGATGCAACTATGTTGCCCCTTTGTACTTTGTTTTGGTAAAGATGCTTCTTTATGAAGCATTAGCGTTGAGAGAGGTTTAGACTTGAACCTTGGAGATTTGAAGAGGGAGGTTGGAAGGTATTATGCCCTCAATCTAGTGTAAGTATGAGTTTTGACATGGCCATTGAGATCACTAAATCTTAATTGCACAACTCAAGTGTCAATATACATAATCTGGTGAGAATGAGTGATTTAATCAACTCATCCTCTAAATATGGTGAGGTTGGACGATTTAATCAACCGAACCTATAAATTTGGGGAGGTTGAATGATTTAATCAATTCAACCTATTAAAAGAAGCAATTAATGCAGAAGGAAAAGATTCAATAACAATACGTCCTAGTGTAAACAATGCTTCATGGTGATAGTAATTTGGAGATAAAATTTGTAAATTTTTCAATTTTTGGTGCAATAACATGATAGATGTATCTCTAATGTCTCAAACTAAAGTATGTGTCACAAATATGAAAAACTTTGTTTCAAATCTATACAAATTCAATGCAATGCATAAGATTTTGACTTAAGGGTATATATGAATCATGCAATTGTACCGAAGATTGTGCAAGTGTGGAGGTCATGTTTTTTTGACATGCCCTCACTAAAATTTGGAGACATTAAGAATTGAGTGAATGTGGAGGTCATGTATTTATGATATGCCCCTATCAAAATATGGAAACTATGTAAATATGGAGGTCATGCATTTATGATATGCCTCCACTGATATGTCTCTTCTTTTGAGGTGAGGGAGAATTTAGGAGGTACCTTACCTCAAATTAATAAGGTAACTTTATAATCTCTAACACGTATCAATCGCGATTAATGAAACATATGCCCCCAATATAATATATGACATAAGTAGAGGAGAGATCCAACATTTGTAGATGCATATATCATGTCACTGTGGTATGCATGTATCACACTCAAAGATGCGTGAAACATGTATATAGAAATAAAATGATATGCCAACATGAAACAAACAACATATATACCAAGAAGCTAGTAAAAATAGGAATGTTGAATATTTTTATATTTTTGAATTATTTGAATGTTTTTGTATTTTTAAAAATATTTAATTTTTTTGAATTTAAAAAACAAATTATAAATAAAAGGTTCGTTGATTTTCCCATCTAAGGGATGCTCATAAGGTGCTCCATACTCAAAATATGGTGAATTATACTTGTGATACTGCCAAAGATCATGTAAAGGTGTCATATTTGGATTTGGAGAGTCAACAATACTTTGTGTATGCCTCATAAAAGTATGTGGTCATGAATTAATAGTATCAGAAGTAGTGGTTAATGGATACCATTTTTGAGTGCTCTTTGTTTTGTTTGGAGTAGTAATTGGAACATGTTTAGTTGCTACAGATAAGTAGGTATGTTGTGTAGGGTTAGATGACGATTACATGGGATCCACTATATATTTTTAGTGCAAAGGTCTCTCAAGTATAGGCCACCTAGAAAAGGGGATTCCCTATTGCTTACTCTTTCATAGGAGATTAACCTTAATAGGTTTGATAAGTAATTATCTAGGAATAAACTTCTCTTGTTCAAGTGAATGTTCATATAAAATTCTGAAAATTGTGACTACAATATTGGTCTGAATGTATTTAATACACATGTGCACTGTAGAAGGTATTGCATGGAGTTTATGTATCCAAATTCATCCCAATAGCATATCAAACACTCTTATGTATGGTATAACTGAAAAGATAGTAACCACATGTGTTGGACCAGCCTGTAAAGTTAAGTTAATATTTCCAATAACATGTTTGATGTCTCATCGAATGTTTTGGCCATTTTTGTTGAAGGGTATAAATCGTCACATGTATATCTAAAATGTGTAAGTAATGTCATGGTACACACGTTATCACGAACACCCTTATTAATCATAATGTTATGTATACATTGATGATCAAGTTATGCTCAAATAAAAAAGGAATGAAGATTTGAGTCATCATTCATGATTTCATTGTCATCAAATGTAATAGGTCTCTGAAACATATGAGATATTGTGCATGTATAAGTGTCAATAATCCTTTCTAATGGGTGTCCATAATGTGGTGGAGGAGGATGTGCATGATATGCAATTTGCACTTTCGGGTCTTTCTTAGAATGATCTTGCTAAAGGTTGTTAAATATCTTCTAGTGTTGATGGTCATTGGGTTGTGAACCTAAATCCTTGGGAGGATCATCAAAGGTGATATGTTGGTTATTGATACGGTCTTGGATTTTGTGTTTTAATGTATAACATCTATTTGTAGAATGTTTAGGGCCTTGGTGATAGTCAAAATATGCATTAGCATCATATCTTTTTGGCAGAGGTTGACTCATATCAACCTCTATAGGAGGAAGGAGATACATGAGATGATACTCCACAAGCTTCTTAAGTAGAGAAGTTGGAGACTAAGATAATCATGTAAATTGTCTCTTATGTGCATTGGATAAGATGATATGATTAGGTTGTTGTGACACTGCATTAACTATTATGGTTGTTGCCTTTTTAGTTATGTAGGTCTCACTTTGTAGCTTAGTTTAATATGAAATTTGGTAGAAGATGTAGTTGTTGTGTTTGCTACATACTTGAGCTTATTCAAGGAAATATGTTTCATTTCATGTTCTCAGACAATATGGTACAAGTCATCAAAATATTTGAACTTCTTGAAAATAATAGACTCATGTAATGGGGTAATCAAACTTTGTTTAAAGATGTCTTGAAGCTCTTTATCTACCATTGGATTTATCAATTTGGCTAACATTATTTTAAACCTTAAGACATATTCCTTTATAGGTTCATTGATTCCTTGTTTGATCTTAACAATTTGCGCATATGACATTTTTAGTGATATTGATAGAGAAATGTGTTAGATTGATTTGCTAGTGGTTTAAATGCTTTCACTAATTGGATTGGTAAGTCATATAACCATCTTAAAGCATGGTCCTCAAGACTTCTTATAAATAATCTAGTCAAAGGTTTATCATTTGAAGCATAAACAAGGCATGTTGCACAAAAAGATCGAATATGTTGTTCAAGATCACCCTTGGCATCATAAAATGTGAACTAGGGTGCAACAAAAATTATTGGCAAAGGGTGAACATATATATCAGGTTCTAGAGAATTATGTAATACATATTTTGAATCAATAGCATGAGTTGATTTTAAATATTTTATTCAATTATGGTACCCATAGCCTCCAAAGTTTTTATAGATTAGAGAAGAGTTTGCACTGTAAAACTATTGGGATTAAGATTTGAGATTTGAGAAGTCACCAAATGGGAATAAAACACTACTTGTTTTGATGTGGGCATTGAAACTAGTATTGAAGTTTAATTTTTAATTATTCCCATGGAAGATATGACAACTTGTTGTTCCATGTACGGGGTTCACTATTATTGGATGTGGATGTACTAGCCTTAACATGGTTATTGATTTCTTCTTGATAATATGTAAGAACACATTAATAAATTATTTATTTATATTTAAATGTTTGACTAAAGCTTATTTATCTTCCATTTCAAAATAATATTTTTCAACATTTTTCATATTTGTTAAATGTAAATATAATTGCCACATGAAATTGAAAAACTTAGAAAAACATATTACTAAAATCAAAAACCCTATAAAATTGAAAACCCTAGAATAAGTTAGGAGTTGTGTGGAAAGACATAGTGGTCAGGTTCACTAAATATTTAACCTTAAATTTAGATTAGGTGGGATAGGGTTAAGAATATATAAGTAACTTAAGCACAAAGGTGTTAAATTAATCTATAACAAGTCAATTATATGCAAACTAAGATACATGAATATTATGAATTATAAAACTGAGATATGTTAAATATAAAAGGTACCAAATTTGAAAGATGTTCAATTAATTGCAATGCCAAAGGGAAATGATACTTATATGGGTTTACTGTGTACATGTAGATATGGGTTAGACATAGGCATAAGTATGTAGGATCATGGTTCTAGAATAGTAGTCAGATTTTGAAAATATTATTTTTATAGCCATGAACACTACTATTGACCTTGGGACACTACCATCAACACTACTATCTATGTTGTCATGCTATTTTTCATGTATATAATATCCACTAGATCTCGATGTGACCATCTTCACCATTCTAGGTTTTCTATCACATTTTTTATGATGTCTTCAAATATGGAATATATGCTATCACTCTCTTATTATTGATTAAACCCTAACTCTTCATCCATCTATTTAACCCTAAAATGAATCTAAGTTCTTGGAGTTATCCCTAGATTAATTTTAAAGGGGTATATAGAAATGAATAAGCATAATGGTGATAATCAAATCTATAATATGTCAATTGAGTGATAAACTCAAATATAAACATACACTAAATTTATTATGTTAAAAATAGGTTAAATATAGAAAGTACAAGTAAGCTATGTATGAAAATGACAAAGAAGTAATATACTTAGCTGATTATAATACTAACATAGTTATAAATTGGAACATGTAGAAAGTAGACTGGAATCAGAATCTAGAATAGTCATTTGATTCTAGATTAAGTGCCTTCGAATCCCTAGACACTAACATCAACCTGGGATAATTATGTGGATGCTACTATTTGAGTTCAACATAAGTGTCCTATATAGAATACCTACTAGAAAAGGATGCAACTGTATACACAATATTTTCAAAATTTTATTGATTACTATCACTTTGTATCTTGCAAGAACCTATTGAGTCTCAATCTCTCTGAGTGTATACCTTAAGGGTTGCATTGGGGAAGGGGTGGATAAACCATCGATGCTTCGTAAAATTGTTATTCATTTTATCACTTGCCATCTACACACTTGTCTCCTAAAACCATTTACCCTAAGATTATTCTTTTTAGTCTTACCTCCTCCAATCTTTTTCCTCTTTTTATCCTCCTTTTCTTGCTTTAACACCCTTTTAGATAGTCACCTAGTCGACAGAGTATAGTTGAGGGGTATTTTTCATTTTTTTAGTTTGTTAGCCTTTTGACCGATCTAACATAAACCTAGTGATTTATCCTTGAAAACACACTGAGTCAAATGGGTCGACCCTGTACAATTGACATTCTCGAGAGGATTTAGGATAAGATCCATCTATATATACAAGTTCATTTCCCACCATTTCATAAGAGAAAAATTATTAGTGAAGAAGTGTGAGTGAATGTCTACTTATTGACCATTCTACTTGAGAAATAAAGCTTAGGGTTCCATACTTTCTTAGGAGATACAGATCTTGTCTTGTGGAAAATTATTTTGGATGCTTAGATAGATTATGTATCCTACAGCTGATTTATCTTGGTTATCTTTACATACCACAACAATATCTTACGAAGCACCTTGGCCAAGTGAGAGATTGAGGCTCGGCAAGTTCATCTTTAAAGTAAGTATTCCTAACTTTATTTCTTCTTTGTAAGAGTAGATAGATAATGCATTTATATTCTTCTCTCATGTATTATAATTCTGTATACATTAATGTGAGTATATGTATTTTAATACATGTTTAATTTAGTTATTTATTTTACTTATTTCTAACCCCCACTTTGTGCCACAAGCTTTGGTATGCACTAGATTAGATTTTGCTTTCTTGTTATTATAATAGAGTGAATGCTTTAAACCTTAGGACTCCATTAGGGTTTTTGTGTGATTGTGTTAGATTGTAGGATTTGAAACCCTTACTAGCATGATATGTTGTGACAAGTGATCCCCTAATCGAGTCTAGCAGATCTTCATATTGGTCATGCTCCCATTTAACAAGTGTATCCCCAATCAGAAGTGTAGGTATGCTCTATCTTCTCCGAGCTAGGATTGATTTATAAACATGATGCATTTCTAATTTCATATATTTTGGTGAACCTGACGTGAAACTAACCCTTGCAAGATTTCTTTTACTTATTTATTTTTTTATCATCATTTTTATCATATATTTTGACATACTAGATTGATTATATCAACCCAACTTTTTATCTCTATGTACAGGTTTTTAAGAAGAGGAAATTGGATCAACCTAGTCAACATAGTACAAGTTTTTAGCCTTTCAAACATGCATTTTAACCTACTAGGTTGACCCATTTGACCCCTTATAGTTTTAACATTTTTTTAGCATGTCATTGCACAACTTGATCAATTCTGTCAACCTAATTTGTAGGTTTCTCAAGCATACTTCAAGGTTAGTCATCAATAATCTTCCTTCACTACATCTCTGATCCACCAAGGTTCCTTTCTACCTCTTTATTTCTTTCTTTTTTGTATTTCTTTTCACACTTTATAGTCTTTAAAACTTCCCTTACACAGTCAATTGGATTGACACTGCCAACCCAGTTCCATGTTCTGTGTGTTGTCTAAAATAAATGGATCGACATTATTAACCTAGTTCATTTTTAGAGTTTGCTTTCACAGTGCAGGTTTGATCCTATCAACCTTATTCTGTATTTTTTGCATATAGTGTCAACACTATACATTATTTCAAAGTTGGAATTAACCTCATCTCTATTAGTAATTAATTCACACTTTTTTTTAATTGTTTACATGCTTAGATTTTTTCACATAGTCTAATTAAGTGATTTTTAATTAATCACTTAGTTTCACTATTTCTATTTTATGCACACACGACTAAATCATAAAAATATAAAAAAGCACTTTAATATTTTTTCCACCCTATGCCAACTTACTTGGATTTTATCACTAAAGGAGAAGCCAACTTGATGCTCTAATCAAGTATAAGTCATGGTTAATGGTATACTCTGGCTAAGCACCCATTTTCCTTATTATTGTATATAAAGTGAGGGGGTAGGCCCCAATACCAAGCCTGGATTATTTTCACTACAACTCATTTCAGTCCAAACTATCTAAAACCATCCTTAGATTGATATCTAGTACCTTGCTTATAACCAACTTCCAAATACAATAAAATCATATCTTAATAATATAATTAAAAATCAGGTTAACCAAGTTAGTTAGCTTTACTTTTCAAATTGATTGCTTGATCTTTGTTCAATTATGTGTGCAAAAGCTTACATTAGCTAGTGTTAGTGCAAGATTTTGTTTTGTGTGTTTCAATTGGATTGGTCAACGTTAGTCCAATTGATTGTCTATTTCCTTTCAAAATTTATTAATTTTCATTACTTGCGAACTTATCTTGTTTCATTTATGCAATCTGATTTAGGCTTCTTAAATTTTTTGTCTATTGTATTGGATCGACCCAATCGACCCTGTATAGTTTTATAGTCCATGTTTCTATACTAGATCAACCCAGTCGACCCTATACTGTTTCAGTGACCTCTTTGACCACTTTCTCATCTCTCTTTTTTTCCCTTCATCATGGAATTTCTATCAGATAATGACACTGATTTATATTCAATAAACATGATGAAATTTACCAATCTTAATAGGATCTCCCATAGACAAAGTAGGACTACTCTTTTGGATGCTAGTAACATTCATATTGCCACTCACACAATGAACTATGGGACCCCTCCTCATACCTCTTCACAACATAATCCTCTTTTCTCATTAGAATACTAACCTGAGTTAGAGTATATTCTCAAGATGCTTTTCTTTATCTCCTAATTTCCTCAACATAGAGGAAAGGATCCTTCTACCATTTATAACCTCATGATTAGTGGTTAAAATGAAGAGCCTCATTCACCTACTCCTAAATTCTCAATGGGATTTAGAGGTACCACTTTATTTAGTTCTCAACCTCTTCCTTCAGTTTTAACTCCTTATGCCATGACATCTTCTTCTTTAACCTTTTCTACCTCCATGCCTAGTATATCCACTAACATGGTGGGTTATACATCTAGTGGTACTCTCATAAGATCCATCATCCTTAATCCTTCCACTAGTTCATTGTTTTCTACCCAAGAAAATCATGCTTCTATTGCTTCTTCCTCTCAACCATTCACTATTCCATCTTTTATTTCACAAGCAAATTTTGCCACTAGTACATCAAATTCTCACAATTCTTCTCAAGCTCATATTAACACTAATAGTGGTACCCAAGCCACTAATACCAACACAAATACCAATTCTAATGATTCTAATGTTAATCAAACACATCAAATTTTATTAAAAACCCTCAATCAAATGAATACCTTTCAAGCACATAACAAAAATCAAATGATGAGAATGCAGAACCACCTTCTCAATCTTCAATCTCATCCAAAACCAATGCCTTAGGGCACACATAACCAGAATGTTCCCCCTCCTCCTCTTTGAGATTCTCAAGGCAATCTAATTCCTCAACCTCTTTTAGTCAATCAAACCATCAAGCATTTATAAAATTAACCTCTCACTACTCAAATTGCCAACATTGATATATGAGGTATAACACCTACAATTTATTATAATGGGTCAACCAATCATACCCTTCATCTTAAAACATTTGTAAATATTTAAAAGGATTGGGTCAAATTAAACACCTTTGTTGCTACCAAGCTCTTAGCCAAAACTCTCATGGGTGATGCCTTGGATTGGTATAATCAACTTAGAGCTCATTCCATTTCTTGTTTGGAAGACTTAGTAAATGCTTTAGTGCAAGAATTCCAAACTAATGATCTTCCTAAAAATAGTTTGTCTCATTTCATTAATTTTAAACAACATGAGAATGAAATTTCTCAAGCCTTTGTTAAGATATGGAAGAATCTGTCAAACAAATGTGAACATACCATGGTGGATGACAATCTTTTTCATCTCTTTACAAATTCTCTCTTCTTAAACTTCAATATCAAGTTTTCACTCTCTCTCCATATACCTTGGAGGAGGCTATTGACCAAGCTAAAAGACAAGATTTCCTAATGCATCAATTCGAGCCACCCTAAAATTTTACGGGTCCTCATTTATTAATTAAGAACAAAAACCACAATATCACCAATGATGGTGTTACTGATTCTTATGATACCATTCACAATGTTCAAGATGTTCCTAACTCTTCTTCGGAACCAACTCCTTAATAATATACTAATCCTCATTTCTCTTCAACCAATAACATCAATGTTCACAAATCTCTATCCTCAATTGAATTGATTAAGCATCTACCTAGGCCTCTTCCATGAGAATTTGACCTTATTTGACCTTACTTGACCTATGGAATCCTAGTATGATCCTAATAAGTTTTGTTGGTTTCATGCTAGTTGGGGTCATTCTCATGAAACCTATAGACAAATTCATAATTTAGCTATGGATTTTCTTCTTGGACATAATTTTGATCATGGTTTCATTATCCATAAGCATCAACAAGCCTATGAAATTGCTTTCAAGGAATATAAATCAAATGACAAAACTCAAGCCTTGAATCAAGAAAATGCTCATTTGGCTATCTATAAATATCCTTTACCTAATCATCAACTTATCTAAGAAACTCAAGACAAGCCCATCCCTTCCAAAAATAATGTAGAAATTCTTGTTGAACCAAATTCTGAAGAGAATGTGGTTAGCATGAGTAATATGTGAAGGGTGGTGTCTTTCATTGATTCCCAAACTATCTACACTTCTCCTTCCCATAAGACATATTGTGTTATCCAGGATTCTTCTCCAACTCATTTAAATGAGCTGGGGCAAGAAGATCTTATCACTTTTGATTATCCAATTTTTGATTCCCCCTTAGATAACACATCCCATACTATTTATACCACTCTTCCATCATCTTCTAATGCTAATAATAATCAATATTATACTAACACTTCTTCAAATTCTCAAAATCAACTTAAACCAACTAGTTCATCATCTCAACATGATTTACCACCTTGTTCTAAAATTTCTTCTTCTTCTTATCAACAAAAATTCCAATGTACTTTGGCTCTTCCTTCTGAGGACCTCCTTAACCATTACACATCTATATCTAACAACCTTATTATGGGCTATGATGAGTGGGATCCCATTGCAGAGCTTACTAATCTCCCATCTCAAATTACATTCTTTGAGCTTATGAGGACTTCCCCATGTCATAGAAACCATCTCATGAAGCTCTTATTCAAAATGAATTTCCCTTGTCCTCCCCTAGTAGCATGGGAGGCAACTTTATCTAGTTCCAAAGATAACATTTTACAACAATGTGAAGAGATGTCTATTAATGTTGATGAAATTATAGACACTTCTCTTTCTCTACGATTTCCCATAGCTTTTATGATTCTCGATGAGATTCTACTTCGTGCAGATGATCCTCCCTTATTTATTAGCATCCAAGTCAATGATATCCAAGTTAAGTATGCATTGATTGATGAGGGTTTAAACACCTGTGTTTCTTATCTTGATTTAATTAGAACTCTTGGATATTCCAAATACAATCTCACGTCTACACGTAACACATGCCAAGGATACAATAGAAGTCAAATACCTCCTCTAGGTTGTGTGTGGCTTCCCATTACCGTCCCACCTATCACCATCCATGTGAATGTGATGATATTTAACTTCCCCCTTTATTATAACATCTTGTTTGGTAGAACATGGACTTAACACATGAGAGCTATCACTTCTTCCACTTGTTCATGTGTTAAATTCCCTCACAATGTAGCCATTTAAAGGATTTAAGATGATACTAACCTTTAGAATTTTGAACAATTCCAAGATCATGGTATCTTCAAGATTCTTACTTTTGAACCTTTGCCATGTGTTCCATTTTATGAGTCTCAACATCTCAACTTTCTTATTAATTCAACTCTAGGTTATAGTGGGCATCCTAAGCTCATTGGTAATATTCCTCTCAACCTTTTAGATTTTGATGATGATGAGATTAATTTAAGGATAAAAACTTCTAATATATCATCTCATCTCATAGCTTCCTACTTATTTTCAACCTTGTTCTCACAAATCTCCTTGTGATGACATTCTCATAGTCTTGACCAAGACTAGGCATTCCTTTCACTATGCTTCATCAGATGATAAGGTTATCCCTACCTGTGTCATTAATCTTCATACCCCAAATTATGATGATGGTTATTCCTTAGATGACCCATTATTAGGTAATATTGTCTAATCCCATGATGTTGAGATTGTCCATTATCATTCTTATTTACTTGAGTTTTTTCATGCATCTCATAATTTTACTTCACTTATAGTTCCTAATTTTTGCATTTCTCTCCTTTATCTTAGGGTAGAGATAGCACTAACACCTCTATTTTCTAAGGATCCACATAGGACTATGCTCATAGATCATGCTATGAATATGCCTTACCATTTTGATAAGTACGTTGACCCTCATAGATGGTTTACCCATGAGGTTAGTGCAACTCTCCTTAGAACTTAAATAGATCATACCCCTCCCTTAATAGATCTTGATATAATTGATCATGTTTCTGCTCCTACTGTTGCTGAGCCTATCCCTATTTAAGATGATATTGCTCCTTCTATTGAGCCTAGTTCCATTCCTTCCTCATCATTACCCTCCTTTGGTGATGGTTTGCTTCCTTTGCCTAAGATGGATCCTCTGCCCACCAAATGGGATGACAAGTGCTCTCTAGATTCTTCTACTCCTATTTTACCTCCTTCCATGAGTTCTTCTCCTAAAACCACTCACAAACGTATCTATTCCTTTCATGGGATAGATAACCATTCTTCCACCCATTATTGTAAGTTGTGATAATATATTGATACCTTGTTTCCTTCTTCCCCATTATCAAATAAATCCATACCTCCCCTAAAGGTACTTCTTGAATATTTACCTAAGTATGGTGAGGTATATTATCTATGGCATCTATACGGCACCCATTATACTGATCATTATCACATCCTGTAACATATTAAAGACCATCTTATAACCATCCCTAGACCTTTTACCACTCCTCCCATAGGTCATTCCTACAAGGATGCTCCTCCTTCTCTCATAAATCCATCTCTAGTGGTTCCATCCCCTCTTGTGGTTCCTTCACCACCTTTTATGCCTCCACCTGTGGACCTTCCCTCACCCGTGGATCCTCCACCACCTATGATTCCTTCACCTTTGGATTCTTCTCCACTAGTGATTATTTCTTCTCTCATAGATCCTACTCCCACAAATTCTCCTGACTAGCCTTTGCCTAATTTTCCTCCTCAACATGATCCTTTGAGCATTCCTAATTTTCAGTTGAGGAGATCAAAAAAGAAGTATTTACCCAATATTCATTGAATATTGATGAAGTCTTAGTAGAAGTTCTATTAAAACTTCATAGAGACTTATCTGATGTATTGGATAATGTGCGTGGATAGGTTTACCAATATTTATGAGCTCATACATGGTGCTTTCTATTAGGTTGTGGAGCTAAAAGCTTCACTGATGCAAATAGAGGAGGAGGTTGTAGAAAGGTTGCTGAGTGTCACAGACACCGGCGTTGGTCAGGCCAACTGATGTCGGCAAGATTAGACAGAAGAGCAACCGATGTCAGACAGGGATTAGCTAGTGTCGGTCACCTCCAGGCAGATAGGGACCGACGTCAGTCACCTATGCGGTTTGAACTGTGAGTGTTATGGGCAGTCAGTTAACGAACCAAGTGTTTGCATGTCAAGAGCCAAATTTAGACTAGAAGCTATGGATCTAATTATTGTAATTAGGTGTCTAATTACTGTTTGTATGAAATCTATTTAAGAGACTCATAGGATATATTGTAAAGTGTTCTAGTTTGAGTTGAGCAAAGTTAGCTCCTTCTGTGTGTGAGGTGAGCAAGGGTGTTCCTCCTAGTTCCACAGTAGTACCAAGTGTGGGTGCTAGTTTTGTAGAATCAGAAGGATTATTCAAGTGTGTAGGATCTTGGTCAGTAGGTGTGCATGGCTACTTTTGGAGATCTACATGGGTAAGTAAGATCATTGATCTGCAGGTGTATGTGTGTGCATGATCCAGGTTTGCAGGTGTGCAGAACCAGATTGATTTGCAGGTGTGCAAGATCAGAGAGGACAGTAACACAACAGGGAGCAGGATCAGGCATGATCTACTTGGAGTACAGTGTGTACTCAGACAAGAGCAAAGAGGAAGGCAAGGGAGATCCTTCCATAAGTGAGATCATTTGGGTTGCAGGTTGTTGCAGTTCAGGGGAGATCTACTTGAAGTAAGATTGTGTACTCAGAGTGTGTGGAGCACTTGTGGAGTGCGTGGAGCACTGGAGTACTGAAAGTAGTGGATACTGACTGGTTGGAAGTGAACACCAACTCTATGTTTGAGTTGTGTGTTGGGACTGTAAGAGAGAGAGCTTTGAGGGAAGATTTACTGTTTATGCCCTAGAGGTGTGGGAGCCCTAGAGCTGTGTAAGGAAGAAGAACTGTGGAAATATTCTTTGTTGTATTTCCTTCTAAAAGAGTTTTAATACAAGTTGTGTATTGTCTCTCATATTCTGTGTTGTTTCTGAATTCTAGTTACTTGTGTATTCTGGTTAATTTCCGCATATTAAGTTGCTTGGTAATCAATTGTGTGCTTCCATAATTCCCAACAAAGGCGGTATCAGAGCTTTTGGTTGGGTATCTAACACTTTCACATTTAAATTAGATTGGACATGTGCTCCAATCTTATTTTTATTTGTTATATCATTTGACATTGTGTCAAATTTTTGCTTATCTTATATCATGATTTCTTACTTGTACTATATTTCACTTATGTTTTATTTTATATTTTGCATATGATTATGTTTTATTTATCATTGATTTCCCTTCCCTTTTCCCTAGAGTTTTTCTCAAGACTCTCTTGCTTGTATCTTTATGATTGTTTTGCTTTCTTATCCTCATTTTTCATAGATAATTTATCTTGGTGATTTGGTTATACTAACCCTGTTCCCCTTGGTTATTATCTCCCATTACCATGTGATCATTTAGAAAACAATCTACCTCATTACTATCTCCTTTTGCCAGCCCACCTTTGGATCTCCTTTTTTCCTTCTTCCTTTTTTCACAAACTAAGCATATACATGGTTGAGATTTGAGATCACATGCTAGTTCATTGTCAAGCCTAAGTGTCCTACTCAATATTTATCTTTGGTTACTTAGCTTCCTTTAGCCTTATCTTATATCTCATTCATGTATATCACTATCTCTCTCACGATTGGTCATTCCAAATCCATATGGAGGAGGAATCTTAAAAATATTTAAAAAAAATGTTAAAAACCAAATCATTTAAACAAAAAGCAATGATATTAAAAGGCAAAAATATTCTTAAAAGTTTAATCACACTAAAATATGTGATTCAAAGCAATCTCCTTCTTCTAGTCAAAGATCAAACTCTACAGTTGGCCTCATGATAAAGCTGAGGTCCTTTGGGGTGTGGTAGGCCAATATATTAGAAGAGGAGAATAAAATGATCTTTTAGTTCTACCTTCTTTCTCATGCAAGTACCCAATCTTCACAATAGACCAATGGTTTTGTAAGGGGTCCTGAAGGGCATGAAACACATCATGGGAAGGTGGGTCCATTTTAATTTTCCTTGTACCTATCTACCTCCATGAGTTGATCTTAGTAGCACACTTATTTTCCTACAAATCTTAGTGTCTATAATGAACATGTTTCCTTTGTATATAAATGACCACTAGTCACTTAGTGTCTTTTCATGTCCTTAGTATGCCTCTTACCTCTTAAGGCCTTCTCATAAGATTCCTAAGTCTTGATTTTTACATTCCCCTTTTCACTCCTTATATCCCTTATATTTCCTCTTTAGAAATATTATCTTGTCTATTGATCACTCCCCTTGGGGTTTCATTTATGAGTTGCATTATAAGACCGCGGATAGGAACCAACCATCCTCACAAATTACCATATTTTCCTTTATATTTCCCACATCCTTGATTACTAGATTTTCCTTTTTATTCCACTCTCATGGTATTCTCTTTGTCGAGTTGTATTGTAAGATCATGGATAGGACCCGAACCTCCTCACAAAATTTTCCAATACCCAAGTCACCATCCAAATTACATGTGTCAAATTTGAGATAGGATTCGATTGATTATGAAGTTACACATCATTTTACATGCTTCCCAGCTTGATTTAGTATGTTTTATGCTTACCTCATTTTTATTTGACCCTTTTTATCTTCTTATTTTTTGAGTGCATGTAAGATTTCAACCATTTCTTAAGTTTTTCATACTTCCTAACTTGAATTAGTATGACCAATTTAAGACCAAATTTTTGCAATTTTATTTTTATTTCATACTTTCTAGCATTATTTAATATGATTGATTGACTTTATTAATTTTTTTTAATACCATTTGTGCCCTTTTACATACCTTCCATTTTATTACTTTGTTTATCATACTTCTCAATGCGATAGTAGTATGATTTTACTTGTTTTAATTTGGTGCAAAAATATTTCACATTGGTTTAAAAATAAATTCCTTTTTACCATCTTGTTTAACCTTTTCTTGGTTCTTTATACTTATTCATTTTTTGTTATTACACATTTCCCAACTTGAAATAGTGTGTAGTACATTTTCTTGATTGATTATATTTTTTCAAGTCTTTTCACCTGTTTCTTTTTAACCATGCATGTGTCTTTCATAATGCTATAAACTAAACCACATCTCATATATTTCTTATAGCATATACAACAAAGCTAAATACATGTGCTAGAAAGAAATATATCATAAACATCCACAACCTCAACCATAATGAACAAATAGAATCAATCATAATGACAACATACGCATCTAACAACAATATGCCAAAATGATCTATATATGTATCTCATGATTTTGATACAAAAAATACAACCATATTTAATGCTCTATCTCTATCACTAGGTCCCATCATGTCTATCTTGTGGCCTAGCCACACTGCCTACTGAGGCCTTAGTCTGACTCCTCTAAATGGTATGTTGTAAGGAGGCCGTCTAATATCTCAATCCCTCTACCTATCCCTATAGGTGTGCTTCTTGCATCTATGACTCCATCAACTAGGTCCATATCTCTATCATCTATGCTACTATATCTAGATGCATAGCTCTCTCATCTGCTAGGGTCTACCATGCCTATAGCTCCCCTACACCCATCACTACTAGTGGATGCATCCTTTCTCTCTTTGAGCCTATATCTACCTCACTACCTCTCTAGTTGATCTAAACTAGCTCATCTAAGTTGGGGCAGATGGTACACTCATATCCTTTAGTGTTATGAGGTTATATGGATACAAAGTCTCATTTAGGACGTCATGGAGTGCTACCCTCACTAGGGACCCTCATCTCTCCTCCTCATCCTCGCCTACACCTAAATAATCACACAAGATGGATATTAGATCACTATTATATCTCAAAATTTCTATCCATCTATATTTAATTCTAAATGAAAATTTAAAGCAACAAATTTATCATCTTTTTACCTATTTGTGTCTCAAATACTATGGTCTCACTATTTATGTGAATACCTATCACAAACTCCCTATCTGTGTGGCCTCCTAACACCTCCTCTATAGGCCACCTCCTCAACTCAAACTTGGCTATCATGGTTCATGTCAGTCTCAACCTATGTTTGAGTGGTCTCTCTATCATATCCTCTGGCTCACCTATGGGGTCATCTAAGATGGTAATAATCTCCACTCTTGCCTCTACCTTTTACCTCTGTTGACACTGTGTCCTCGATGGCCATTAATCATCTTGATGTGGAGCTAGTAGTGGTACATTTGGTATCTCTACCTCTACCTCCCTGTCTTCCTACTCAGTTCCTCATCATGCTCAACTAGTCCATGGTCATTCTTGATATGGCTTTAGTATTGGCCTTACTAATAATGGCCCTAGTTCTCTCCTCCCCTATGGCTCCTTCACATGCCAATCCCACTACTCGAGCATAAATATTGATTATATTGAATGAGGTAAGTTCATCTATGCTGGCACCCATGCCATTAAATATAACTCTTTCCACCAAAAATAATGTCCAACTACCTCTATCCTCTTTGTTGTTGGTGCAATTATGTCCTAGATCACCCATGTAGGTGCTATGTGCTCGTATGGATACCACATGATGTTTTCACATGTGACTAACTACAATGTTAGCATGTGGGGAATGACCTACACTACTTAATCCTCCCTTCATCTCCTCACCTGAGGTGACCTATCATCAATTGCATGGGGAAACCTAGACAAATGATACATATGAAACCTTTCACATATCCAAGTTATTAGAAATATAATCAGTCCCATGATACTATGAATAACATCTTGTATATATCATCTACCAATTAAACCTAGATGACCAATCCTAGATCATATAAAAATTGTTCTAAGATCATCCTGCTCAAAACTACCATGAATAGTGGTACCTTGCTATTTGACTTATGACATAGCACTTGTGTCACAAGGCCTATCACAACCTTTTGGATGTCCAAAATCTATGATGTATAGACATCAAACATACTTACTCTCCTACCTAGTAATATTATCTCTGAGCCTATAGCCCATATGGCTAAGGCTCTCCTCTCCTCTAGACCATTTGGTATCCATATGGTCACCTACGCTCTTACTATATGTAACCCCAAGATGGCACATACATACTCTAATGTGATAAACACCTCTACTTCATCCCCATCCACCTCCCATCTAAAGGTGTTAGTCAATCATTCCAAATAACTGAGAAACATAACTAACAAGTTAGCACTGAGGGGGAACTAACACATCTCTACTATCCCACCTAGACCTATGGCTCCTAGTCTAGCCCTATATCCAATTGAAAACCTATTTAACAAGTTTGGTAACTATGCCATGTCCACAAGTCTCCAAAATCTCTATCATCCCCACACCCAAGAAATAATAAAGGATGTATCAGTTCCTCTATGTCATGTATAGTTAAAATACATTATTTTTACATTTTAACATAAAAACAAGTCTAAATTATTTTATTTTATTCATTTTATCTTAATTTTATCTTTATCTATCCTTCTTGACCTTCCTTGGTCATTTCGGGCCATTCTAGCCCTCTTTTGGTCTTTTGCTTGCTTTTCATTCTAGCTCTTTGGTCAAACTAGTTTGACCAAAAATTTTCTATCTTTTTATTGGTTGACTCAAAAATCTAAGTCAACCCACTTATTTTCCTCTCCCTAGTGCTAAGTTTCCATTCTAGACCTTTCAAACTACCTAGTTACTCCAAACTAGGCTCTTAACTTGTAGATTGTATAGGGTCAACCCATACCTACTGGGTTGGCACTATGGATTCTACTTATTTTATAGCCTATTGGGTTGATTGGGTCAACCCAATGCTTTTATCCTATTGACCCCTTGCATTTTCCAAAAAAAATGCAATTTCCTTGCTTTTTTTCTAAACCCTCAAAACCTATTTCCCATCTTCTTATTTGTTACCCCTAGAATATGATTTTCTTTCATTTTGACATTTAGAAATGCTTCAAATTCAAAATTACTAAAAATTCACTTAATTCAATATAAATTTCAAAAATTGGTTTGATATTCTTAGTTGCATACCTGTAGTGCACCTACTGCCACCTATGGAGCCTCTCCCTATCTAGCATGTCATCTCCTCACCATCCTAGCTTGTTTTCTCCCCAGAGCTCTCTTTTCTCTCTCTTTCACAAGTCAAAATAACAAATAATTTATCTTTTCCCCTATTTAAAAACACTTTTCAAAATATAAATCTTTTAATTATTATCCTGTAGATTCCTTATTTTGCTTATATCTTTATTTTTACTCATCTATTTTGCAAACCATAAAATGCATTTGATTCATGATGACGTAGAGATTAGTTTCCACTATCATCTTCCTATTTTCCAAAAAAAATTGATTTTTGGCTATTTTTTTGCACTAACTTCTACAGGTTTGTCTAGTGTTCTCTACATTAAACACCTCCACATTTCTTATAATCTACTTCTTTATCTAAAATACTAAGGTAAGTTAAAGGTATGTTTTTTTCAATAAAGTTCTTTGATTTATCTTATTTGCTGCTTACTACACTTTACTTAGCATCAACATTATGTGTTATCATGTTTTATCTCAAAGCACCATCCCCTATTACATCTTAGTAATATGTGATGAGCTTTGAGTGGGCATAAGTGTACACATAATATTTTCAAACTTTTATTGATTACTGACACTTTGTATCTTGTAATAACCTATCGAGTCTCAATATCTCTGAGTGCATGCCTTAAGGGGTGCATTGAGAAAGGGGTGGGTAGACCATTAGTGCTTCATAAGATTGTTTTCCCTTTTACCACTTGCCATATACACACTTGTATCCTAAAACCATTTACCCTAAGCTTATTCTTCTCAGTCCTACCTCCTCTAGTCTTTTTCCTCTTTCCATCCTCCTTTTCTTGCCTTAACACCCTTTTGGATAGTTGGCTATGCTGGGTTAACCCAGTATAATTTAGGGGTATTTTTCACTTATTTGGTTTATTATCCTTTTGACCGACCTATCATAGACCTAGTGATTTATCCCTGAAAACACACTAGGTTGACTGGGTCGACCCTGTACAGCCAACATTCCTAGGAGGATTTAGGATAAGATCCACCTATATATACAAGTTCAATTACCACCATTTCATAAGAGAAGAATTATTAGCCAATAAGTGTGAGAAAAAATATGCTTATTGACCATTCTCCTTGATGAATAAAGCTTAGGGTTCCATAATTTATTTAGATATATGAATCTTGTCTTGTGGAGAAGTCTTTTGGATGCTTAGATAGGTTGTGTAGCCTAGAAATGATTTATCTTGGTTATCCTTACATACTACAACAATCTCTTGTGAAGCACCTTGTCTAAGGGAGAGATTGAGGATCAATGGGTTTGTCTTCAAAGGTAAATATTCTTAACTTTATTTCTCCTTTGTAAGAGTAGATAGATAATGCATTTATATTCTTCTCCCATGTATTAGGATTCTATATACATTGATGTGAGTATATGTCTTCTAATACGTGTTTAGTTTAGTTGTTTATTTTACTTGTTTCTAACCCCCACTTTATGCCACAAGCTTTGGTGTGCACTAGATTAGATTTTGCTTTCTTGTTATTAGAATAGAGTGAATGCTTCAAAATTTAGGACTCCATTAGGGTTATTGTGTGATTGTGTTAGACTATAGGATTTGGAACCCATCCTAGCATGATATGTTGTGACAAGTGATCCCCTAATCAGGCTTAGTGGATCCTCATATTGGTCATGCTCATGATTAACAAGTGTATCCCAAATTAGAAGTGTAGGTATGCTCTATCTTCTTTGAGCTAAGATTGATTTATAGACATGATGCATTTATAATTGCGCACAACAACCACTTGGATGTTTCTGAGTTTGTCTTTGTCTTCAATTTAGTGCATTCAAATTTAAGTCATGGACTATTTTTCCCCATGAAAATTTAACATATTAGTTCTTCATCTTCATAGTGACCTTGGGGGAAAATGATTTAGTGGACACATGATGTTGAACTACTCCAAAGACCCCACTATCAGTGGGCACTACCTATATTACCAATACTCTAAAGAAGGCCTCATAATTATATATTTCTCCCATATGTGTTAGCTTGTGTGTGACTCATGAAATATGTGAAATATAAGTATAACATTGACATTTCTTGTAACTTTGAAAATCAGGCTCTTGGTCTACTCCTTCAGTACTTCAGACCTATGTATGAGATGTAACTATGAGAATATGAGAAAATAGGAAAGCTTTAATTTCTTGAATGTTTTTGATAGGTTGCCTTTGTATATGATAGGTGAGGAATGAATGAGGGTTGATCTTGTATTTATATCAATCATTTATAAATTATATGACTTTAGGTCACTGGACACTTTCATTGAGTTAGTTCACTAGTGTCTATACCAGATGTTAGTGTTCAGGGAATAGGATAGTAGGTGCAGGCTCAAAACTTGTAGATATAGAATATAAGTATATTTTAAGTATTTTGGGTAAGATAATTTTTTTGGGTCATCAACATAAGATCAATCAAACTAAAAGATAAGCGAAGGGGCATAAGATAGAACAAATGCAATACTTGTAGAAGTATGAAAGGTCTATAATTGATAGGAATAGCCAAGGTATGAGTTTGCCAATGTACAAGACTAATGTGCTCTATCATCCATAAATATCATCTAAATTTCTCCCCCTTTAATCTAGTAATGAAATTTCTAGTTTAAAGGAAAGGAATGCATACCTGAGTGTGTATAAAACACCTTGTCTTTGCATGTGTCCAACTTATGTTCTTTACTGGTAACTAGCCTGAAACCAAGAGCATGCTATAGTATATAATAAATACACAAAATATAGAATTTAAATTACTTTAAATTTAGTTAAATTAAAAGAGTAAGGTTTAGGAGTACACCTATATGTCAATGTAACTACCTTACCTATTGGCAAGTTGATTTTAAAAAGATGTATCATTATAAGGCTATCAAAATGAGATTATAACAAATATAGATAAATATTGAAAACACATATATCCAAGGATATAGAGAGAGAGGTAGAGAGAGAGGTTGTAAGGCTCGTGCCCCCAACCTTAGAGTAAAGGTGAGTTGCCACCTGGCAGTTGATATTAACTCAATTGTGAAATATAGTCATACTTATAACTTGATAACATTAGATGATACAATCAAGTCCAACCTAAAAACTTGGAAATATTTAGTGATTTAATCACGTCAACCATACCAAAATATAAACCAACTACTCTAGTAGATTGGTTCAATAAAGTCCACAAAAGTTTGATTGAGGTATCAATATGTAAAAGTCCATGATGTGATAATAGTCCATAAAAGAGTTTTAGAATCTGATACTAATTTGGAATTTGTAATATTAGATAAAAAATTGATAGTATATGCAACTTAGATATATCTCATGATGAAATTGTGTATAATAATGGTATCCGTGTTTACAATTTTGCCACAAATGTGAATCTAAATGATATAATTATGTGCTTTGGCCAATTTAAAAACTATGTAAGTGTGGAGAACATGCTTCTAAATCATACCCCCACTATATATAGAGAAATGTGAAAATTGATATAAGTATCAATGTGAAGAACATGTTTCAAAAATATGTCCTCGCTGTAATTTAGAGATGTTAAATATTGAATAAGTGTGGAGAATATACTTCCCAAACATGCCCCCACTAAATTTGAAAACTGTGCCAAATTTGGAGAGCATGCCTCTATGACATGAACCCACTAATATTCCCCACTTTGAGATGAGGTAAAGATATAAATTAGTAGTTACATCACCTCAAAAAGATAAGACAATAGTATAATCTATGAATGGAAACATGTAACATGTGTAAGGAATATGTCTAGGCAGATATAACATTGAAGCACATAGAAATAATGTGATTACATGAAGGCCTAAGATACATGATAAAGATCATGGAAATGTCTACATAGTAATAATATAAGCTCAACAAGAAAATAAACACACACACAAAAGCACTCAAAATAAAGTTAAAAAGCAATGGTCTAAGGAGACTACAAACAAGGTCTATGTTCAAATGTTACACAATTGAAGGAACATGACTTAGTCAAATGTCCATAAAATAAATAATGACATATTAAAATGTCCATATAAAAAATAATGACATATGAAAAAAAAAAAAAATTATACATAGGAATGAGGCCTATAAACAAAGGAACATATTCAAATGCTTGAATAAGCAATACAATAACAAGGCAAGACACTCAAGGAAGTGCATAAAGGAAGTCATAAATAACTAACATAAACATGTCATAGTAGCCCATGGATCAAATGTGTTAGGAAAAAATGTCAAGTTTAGAACATATCAATTACCCTATGTAAGATATAATTATGGATAAAGACACGTGTAAGTAGATATAGAAGCTCAAACATGATAATGAAATGTGATCATTGAACCATAAAACTATGTATCAAAATCAAAGAAGTGGATGCACCCAATTCCTACATGACATGAGTAGACAAAAGGCCCAACATAAAAAATAGGAATAGATCATGTATCTATGTATGCATGTATTACACTCAAATATAAGTGTGACACACATGTATGTATGTAGAAATACCTAAATATGCCATCCATCAACATGAAACTAACACATAGATGCCAAGGAGCTAATATAATATGTAGGTGCTAAAAGTGTTTTTATATTTTTGAATATTTTTTAAACATTTTTGTATTTTTAGAATATTTGAAAAGGAAAAATGATCCTATGATGCCATCTAATAGATGGTCATAGATATCTCTCCACTGTGAACCTGGTGTAATAATCTTGTGACATTGTTGAGGAATATGTATAGGTTAAATATCTTTCACTATAGTATCAATGATGCTCTACATATGTAAAATGAAGACTTTGTGGTCATGAAGTAGTAATAGAAGTAATAGGAGTATGGGTTCACAAAACCCATCATTGAGTGCTCTATTGTTTATTTGGAATATCCATAATAAGAACATGTATAGGTGATTTAGATATCTGAACATGGTGTATAGTAGATGGGAATTCTATGGAATCCATTGTATGTCTCAAATGTAATGGTATCTCAAATACTAGATTCTTAGTAAAGGGTATCACATGTTAATGACCCTTTTATAGTGAATTGGCCTTAGTAGGATTGGTAATTAACTATTTGGGTATAATTTATCTTGTTTAAGAGGATGGTCATATGGATTTTAGAAACTGTAACTACTCAATTGGCATGAATGTATTTAACATATCCATGTAATATAAAAGTTATTGTTCAAAGTGTATAGATCCAAGGTATTCCCAATAACATATTGTAGATATATTTTGAGCACACTATATGAATTTAAATTAGCTAAATCCAATTCAAAATGCAAACTACCTAATTAGTAAAGATTCTAGAAACAAATCATAATGATATGAACTTACCAATCCTTGCTTCTAATAACCTTCTTTCAGGATTTGCAAATGAATTTGTAATTGATGTAAACTCAAATTTTTAGCATAATAATGGCATGATGAAGGATTTAGGATGCTGGATTCAAATGATAGTTGGACATGGATTTGATATGAGGATTCAAGTTGATATGGATTTGATATGAGCTTTCAAGTTATTAAATGGGCATGAAGGATTTATGAATTTGCTGGTTGTCCTTACATGGAAGGAGGAGGTTGCTTATGTAGATTTAGAAGGGAAAAATCAAGGTTTGTAATTTGAATTTAGAGAGATGAGATCAATGGCTATGGATTATTGAAGGAATATTAAATTCCTTAGAAGTCTCTAGTTTAGATACTTCTAGAGACTTGGAGGAGCTACTCCAATTATAGAGACTTCTCCATTAGCTTTAGGGATAATAGAGGTTTAGGTGGGGATTAGATAGGGATTAGGTGATAATTAGGGACATAAGGATGTAGGAAAGGCTAGGGTGTAGGTTAGTAGGTGGGTAGTTGGGGTTATGGGAATTAAAAATTCCTATATAATGGATAACTAGGATTAGACAAAAATAATAGGGATTATGATAATTAATGAAGGGATGGGAATAGACTAAGGATAGTAAAATGGAGAATTATTGAAGGGGTATATTAGATATATGTATAATATTAGGAGAAATTAGTGGGATAAAATAGGTTAAGTGGAATTGGTGTCGATTAATAGGAATAGTAGTCGATAATAATGAAGCAAGCAATTTTAGGTGCATATACATATCAAAGATGTAATAACTAGGGGAAAAAACTTAGCCTAATCCTAACCATGATCACTATATCTAAATAAAAGATAATATTAATTCCAAAATCACATCATGATCATCTAACCCATCACTCAATCAATCATTCCATCATTAGACAAGACATTATGACATTGCATGTATATACTTGTTTAATATTTCTTTGTTATTTATCTTGTTTGCATCATGTATATATATTGTTTGTATTTTTTTACATCATGTCTCTTTTTGTATATTGGGAAATGAATGAGGATGATATGAGGACACCAAAAGTTCCCTCGAGGATACAAATTTCATTATTTGTCCATGCACTTTGGCACAATGTCCCCTTGGTCATGCTTATATCATGGGGCATCTTGTCAAGTGATATATTTTCTGGATTACTTAGACTATGATGAGCCTTATGAAATTTGTTATGGATTTATCATCTCATCATACTTATTCCCATAAATAATACACTCCTCTTGACTCATCTCACTAACATCCCATATTTTGTCCTTATCATCTTCCCCTCATCTCATCCTTTGAGTCATATCCTTCAGTCACTAACAAGTCTCATCATCCTATAATCACTAATCATTGTCATCAACTTCATATTCTATTCCCTCATCATAATAATCATAATCATCATAATAATCATCATCATCATAATCATCATAATCATCATCATAATCATCATCATAATCATCATCATCATCATCAACATCATCATCATCATCATCATCATCATCATCATCATCATCAAGTTAGAACTACATCAGCCTGAGCTCTTTTCAAAATATGTAGGTAGAAATTGGCCACTTTTGTCATACCCAAGGATAACTTAACCACTATCTATATCATCTATCCTCATAATCAATAAAATCATTTGGTCACTCAATCATATCATTTATTATCTAGCATCATCAACATCATATTGATCGAGTTATCTTTGAGCTACACCCATCACTAATATTATCAAATCATCATCTTATCCTACCTTATATCTCTCCCTTATATGCATACTTACTTGAGATACATCTAAAGATTATAGACCTTTAATATTATCATCATCTTATTATGGTTAATTCCCCATTGGGATGTGTCTACAACCATGACACCCATCATCTCTATTCCTTGTGCATGTGTCCTGGATAGGGGCATCATCAATTTGTAGCTCATTGATCAAGTCAAATATTTCTTCTTCATAATCTATCCCACATTTGGCATCCTTTACCCTTATCTATCCATCTCATCCCACCCATTGTTTCTTCTTTTGAGTGACCATATGGCTCATTCTTCCCTGCATGTCCCCTTGAGGGGAAATCATATCTACTAACATTCATCTATGACATGGTTTTTATTTAAAAAACCATTACTCCTTCCACTTCACTAAAATCTAAATTCCATTTAAAAGAGGGGAAAAAAAAATACAAAATAAAAGAGGATTGAAATAGATACCTTAGACTCAGATTGACAAATTGATGATGCTTGATGTTGGATTATTGATAAAGATACAAGGATCCATTTTGGCAGGAAATTGATATCAAGTTGGTAGATGATTTTGGCATGAATATGTTATGAGATTCTTAGATTTAATTACATGGATGAGAAGGGTTATTTAAATATATGAAGGGAGGGAAGATCAAGGGCTAAGATTCAAACTTGGAGGGAGGAGATCAATGGTTGTAGATTATCCAAGGATTATTAAATTCCTTGGAAACCTCTAGAGTTAAGAGGTTTCTAGAGAGAGGGGATAGGTTAGAGAGAGTTATATATTTGGAGAGTTATATAACTCTCTTTAGGAGTTAATGATGATTATATGAAGGTTATATGGGGATTAGAGAAGGATTAGGTGACTAGGGGTGTAGAGAAGCCTAGGGTGTAGGCTAGTAGATGGGTAGGTGGGGTTATGAGAATTAAAAATTCCCATATAATAGATAACTAGGATTAGATTAAGATAATAAGAGATTTATAAGAATTAATGAGGGAATGGGATTATAATAAGGATAGCAAATGAAGGAATATTAAAGGGGGATATTAGATACATGTTTAGAAATAGGATAAATTCATGGAATAAAATAGGATAAGTAGAATTAGTGTTGATTAATAAGAATATTAGTCGACAATAATGAAGTGAGAAATTTTAGGTGCATGCACATATCAAATATGCCCATGGAAGGTATAATTAAAATTAGAAACCACATGTGTGGGACTATCCTATAAAGGTAGATCAATCTCACTAAGAACCTTCTGGAAGGCCCCATCGAATGCTTTAACTGATCTAGTATAAGGATACAAATAATGATGAGTATAATACAAATATGTAAGTAATTTTATGGTGCAAACATTATATATTTCACCATTATCAATCATAACACTACATATTGGGTGTTTATCAAGGTATGCTCAAATGAATAAAGAATGAAAATTAGAGTCATCATTCTTAATCTCAATATCATCAAAGGTAATATAAGGTCTCTAAAATATAGGAGGTATATGTCATGTGTAACTACCAATAACCCCATTTAATAGGTGTCCATAATGTGATGAAAGAGGATGTGCATTATATTCTATTTGCACTTTTGGTTCTTTCTTATAATGATTTTACAAATGACTGTTAAATATTTTCTATTTCTTATGATCACTAAGTTGTGAACCTAATTCCTTTGGAGAATCATCAAATACAAACTTTTAGTCATCAATAAGATCTTGGCTATTATGTTTTAAGGTAAAATATCTATTTATAGAATGCCCTAGTCCCTGATGATAATCACAATAAGCATTCACATCATACCCTTTGGGTAGAGGTTGAATCATATCAACCTTGATAGGATGAGGGAGAGATATAAGTTGACACTCTACTAACTAAGAGAGTAATGAAGCTGATAACTCAGGTAATTGGGAGAATTATTTCCTTGATGCATTAGATAAAATAAATTGATTAGACTACTTTGAAACTATGTTAACCATGGTGGTTGTTTCCATTTTAAGTTCAAGAGGTTTTACCTTATAAATTTATTTGATTATAAACTTGGTAGTAGATGTAGATGTAGTTGGTGTCTTTTCTACATACTTGAGCTTATTTAATGAAATAAGCTTCATTTCACGATCCTATACAACATGGAATAATTCATCAAGAGATCTAAACTTTTTGAAAATAATGGATTCATGTAAAAGAGAAATCAAAAATTGCATGAATATGTATTTCAACTCCATATCTGCCATATGATTGGTCATTTTAGTTAGCATTGTCTTATATCTCAAGACATATTCATTGATAAATTTATTGATTCCATATTTTATTTTGGCAATTTGAGCATAAGAAACCTTTTTATAAATTTTATGGAAAAGTCTACTAAAAACTTATCTATAATAGGTTTGAATGCTTTCATGGATTGGAGAGGTAAAAATCATAAAACCACCTCAAAGCATAGTATTTGAGGCTTATTGGAAATAATTTACTCAAAAGTTTATCATTAAAGACATAGTCAAGGCATGCTACATAAAAGGATTAAATATGATGTTCAAGATCATCATTACCATCATAAAATATAAACTTAGGTGTAACAAACTAGTTAGAAAAGGGTACAAATATATTTCAAGTGCAAGAAGGTTATGTAACACATCTTACGGATCAATAGTATGAGCAGATTTTAAAGCATTTTATTCAATGTTTGTAACCTTGTCCTCCAAGGTCTTTATAACATTAAGGAGTGATTTAACTATAGACCCGATGGGATTTATATTATTAAGTTGAGTAGTCACTAAAGGGTATGTAAACATGGTTTGAGTAGTAATAGGCATTGAAAGTGATAATTGTGTTGACATAATTGGTAATTCTATGGTAGAAGTAACACTAGTAGTTTTGGAAAATAAAGGTTTAAACACATAATCCATGCCCTAATAGATGTATTATGTTGTAATATGTTTAAGGGGTGGGATGTTTCAACCATATCTTTTGATCCTTTTATTTTTAGTATAGTTTTTAGGATCTAATCAAGATCTTCAATGTTTTGATGAATATGCTCACAAAAAATTATAAGTTCTTACACTTAATCATGGTCTATTTGTTCATTTTCATTTGTTTCACGGTTTTCATTATTATAATATTTTTTATGATAACCCTATAAGTATGGTTTTCATTGTCAACATGGGCATTACTATTAGTCTGAAGTATACCCTTTAGAGAAGTGGTTTCAAGACTTATCTCTTCAGATGATATAATGGAAACACCCCTTAGGCTATGGGTGGCCTTGTGTGAGGTGTGAATCTCTAGAGAGGGCTAGTTATCTCAGTGAATCACTTAACTAAACCTACTCAATGCTTTGATGGGAAAAGGGAAAAAAATAAAACTAAAAATCAATAGGAGGCAATGCACCAATGATGTTATGTACCATATACAAGCTTCCTAACAACACAATAGGACTCAATATGGATTGAAATTATCTTACACACTCTTCAAACTAGGCTCTTCATACATAAAGTTTTCATACAGAGGTCATGATTTATGCATAGGACTTGAAAGGATAATTAAAAATTTATATATCAAACACAATTAGTTGATCTCAACAATAATTAACTAATATAATTATCTTTAACAAAACATATGAACTCTATAAAATCATACCACTGATAACAAGGCGAAGGAAAAAAGACACACAAGAGGGAGAATGACTTCTACCATAGATATAGATCAATAAAGTACTAAAAAAACACAATAATATCAGTATGACAAAGGTATAAATCAATATTATATTAAATCAAAGGCTTGAAATCCAATAATAAAAATGGGCAGAGTATTATCATACCTAGTGGAAGGATACATAAAGAGGCATTATTAGCCATTTTTATAAGCAAAAGAGGAAACACACTACCAAGCTACATAAATACAATTGATACAACATTTTTTGCCTATTCATAAGAGAAATATAGCTAAAGATTAAACCATTATGCCTTTTATAATGCCTTCATACCTACCATGATGAATTTATCTTAAAGAGAGTGGCGTAGGAGTGGGGTAGATGCCTTATCTTTTCTAAATTTATCTCTTCATAGTGACTTGATAGAGGATAGATGTGTTTTAACTCTTGAAAATCCTATCTCCATCTTTAAATCATGCCATTTCCACCTCCTTGTTCATGTAAAAGTTAGCTGCATGGTTGACTTGGGCTGACCACTACTTGACTTCATGGGAGTTACCTCTTTTAGGGTAGTTTTCAACACCATTATTAGGCTTAAATCATGGTTGACATGTTTGAAGGAATTTATAATGATTAACTACATGATGGTAGGATTAGATTATCAATACATTGACTCTCCATTGTGCTCTTGAGTGATATTAAATCTACACCATGGTCATGATTGACCACTTTCATTAGAAAAATTCAAATTGAAGATCATTTTATAGCCATCCTAACAACCCTAGTGGGTTAGACAAAGAAATACGTGATTTTTTTTAACACATATACTAAATATAGATTACACCATGATAATATATAGAGACCATAAGTAATATACAAGGTGATAATAACAACAAGCATAATACATCACATAATATTGATCTCTAATATCATGAGAGTACACACCATAATGGGAATACAAAAAGTAATTACATTAACTTAGCTACAATTGAAACAAGTCTACAAACTTCATTGTTGATTTACAATAACAAGTAATTATAATTATTCATGACAATACTCAATGATAAATACAATAAAATGTACATATAGATACATGGTTCTCTAAATCATGAGTTTCCCATACTCTCTAGTATTTGTGGCATTCTCAAGTGTCATCTCAATATTAGTAATATTATGGGGAGGGAGAGAATATTTTGAGCATTTTTACACACCAACCATGGACCAAATATCCCCTACACAATATTTGATTAGGGAATGGCCCTACCTTAATAGACAAGTAGATAGTGATGGTGCAGGAATCTAGAGAGACTAACAAGTACCCATGTATTATATGATTCTAAACTAAACATGTAGTGTATCATATAAATCCATTTTATTGAAAGTTATCACACAAATATGTGAATCATACTCATGAAATTATAATGTCTCACTAAACATACTTTGGACCAAAGTTTTACAAAAAATAAATAATAATGATCTAGATTAATTAAATTCATACACACCACTTGATTGGACTGCCTTTATCCATCATTATGAGACTAGTAGGCTAGTGAAGTACATCTCACTCCTTACTCTAAATTAGTAATGTAGATTGGTAAAATACAAATCAATCACAAGATTCATTTAATCTACATCCTATTCACACATACAATCAACTAGATACTAAACATAGGAGTAACCAAAACATACATTTATTCTGTTAAATGTATGAACGAATCTTACATTATTTCTATCCCATATTATAAATAATGACTATAGCCTATACCACATAGGTAAAATATACATAACTCAAATTTAAATAACCACAATTTGTTTACAAAAATACTACACTTATGATAACCCATATTACCATATTCTAGTATTTTAAGACATAACTACTAGTTTTTCCAAAAATAGTCATATAGAGTAGTCTTAAAAAATCATGGAAACATAAGCATTAATACATGTAAATAAATATAATGAATCATGTCATAGTTTCCATGGAACACATTAACACACCAAAACAACATTCATTAAACTCTCAAATGTTGCATGCATATATACACATGTATTACCAATTGATATAAAACACATTAACCATAATAATAAATAGCATGAAGGTAGTAAATCACTTAATGTAGATGTAAGTTTAGGCATAATAATTATAGTATGTACCATTTAGGTAAAACATACTTTTATATTGTAGTATTGTATGATATCCAATACTATCATAGGTTCCCAACTACATAAACATAAATAATCCAACATATGATTTCAAGATTTTAATGATATCTATAGATAATAACATACAAACAAGTATGGGGTTATACCACCTAGGTACACCCTAAATTTAGACTATAAAATAGCATTCAAAGTAATATAACTATAAGCATGCATCATGATGTACCACTATATGCTATTAATTTCTAAATGCTTGTTCATATTTTAATCTACTCACAATAGATATACAATATATCATGCCATTCTTAAAGAGTCAGATTACTTATAATTAGGTTATTCCATAATCTTTCATTAAGCCACTTAATTCCATTATGGAAGTCTATTTTTGTATGGTTAGAGTCTTAGTTCTCTAGACACTTTATGACTCAGTATACTCCATAATAAAAATGATATGATAAGCCTTTACAATTCTCAGTTATGAGCTCAATCAATATAATTTTATTGACAATCTATATAAAAGTAATTTTGTATTGGTAAGGCATAAGTATTCATATCTCACAACAACTAAGGGGGCATAAATAATATGTTATTTAACTTATTCCTAAGCTGAATGGTCCAATACCCATATAGTAGATTAGTTATACCCATACAACATTGTTAAGATATATAACATACCAATTATATCACTATAAATATGTCAAGTAACCATTGCTCACATATATAATTTCTAGATAGATATTATCTAGTACCTTATAACACTATCTGGTATAAATTATCATCATATTAAATTATAACATTATGAGTTTCATAAACTAATAATGTAAGTATGCTTATGAACAATGGGTTATATAGTTACCTCAACAAGATAGTTTAGATATCGTATATATAGGAAAGGACATAACATTTATACTATATATCTTACTCACATGATATCGTATATGTGGTTATTTCTTATTAAATTTAGTCCTTATTTAATCATGTACTTGGTTCCCCTATAACCTTATCATTACTATAACCTTTAAATTATTATTCCAAACTAGCTTATAACCATAATCTAATAGTTAATCTCTTCCATTGGGTTTTTCTCAAGTGAGACATAATTCATCAAGAACTTTTAATGTGGGACGAATCTCACTAGATATTTAGGGACTTGCAGTATCAAAAAATGATATTAGAAACATATATCATAAAGCATATGCAAATTTTCTTGACCAAAAAATAAAATGATCTTAAATAAATTATTTCAATTGATTTTAGAAATTAATTTCTTTGTTTTACTATGCCATAATCACCACTAATCTTCAAATTTGAAATACCTATATATTGATGGACTACCGTAATTATCACATTTACGCTCAAGCTCACGTAGCCAATTTATGGATAAGAGATAATTCCAAAGGAAAATATTTTATAGTATGGACCCATTTCATTCTGAAGAAACATCATAACAAGATTACAAATCTATCAAAATGATAAAGTTTAGGGGAGAAGGGATAATCACTTTCCTGATCTTAAGGTTATTATATAGGTGCCTAACTATAGATAGAAATACAACTATATGAGCCTAATATATTACTACTTATATCATATAAATATATCTAAAATAAGCACCATAAAATAACCCCATACATAGAGCTATTTTTTTTACTCTCGAAGAATAGACATAGACATCTAGTCTAGTTATCTTTTCAATGCTAATCTAAAACCAATGACCATGAATTTACTCCATTTATATAATCAGATTTACTTGTCTCCCCAACTCATAGGTTTTCCTTGATTAAAGTGACACCTAGCTATATTAAAATCTTAGGATACTATTTTGAAGTTATCAAAATTTGGTATAATGATTTAGAAGAATACTTTGTAAATTTACACTCTTAAGTATAAACATAAAGTTAGTAAGTGAATTACACCCCATAACCCATCTCACTATCATAATTATACTTCATGTTTTTAGCATGTAAGACCCTTGAATGGAATAATGAACACATCTATTATAGATTCGTTAAGTATAACTAATTTCTTAATATTTTGTAGTATATATGTCATATTAATTATACATAGAATATACACATAGGCACTTCCACATAATAGTTTGATATATAAATATATATATATAATGTATGGATAAAATATGTATTAATAATATTTGCTTATACAGATCCCTAGAAAACATCAAGTTCATTGTATACTCATAATGCTAGTTCTATTTTAACTTATAAGTCACCTCATTCAACGAAGCTAATTTAAGAAAAGTGGGATGCCTTTCAACTAGTTCTATTCAAGATGGTCAAATATGGTTGGAAATTATGGAAATATGTAACATGTAATATTAATTCATGGAAATATGGTTGGTCAAATAAGCATAGGCTTGTCGAATGTAGTGATGCTTCTGATTAATGGTCTCCAAAAATATGGAAATGTTACAAATTTAGTAGTATTGGGGATATATTCCTAAGTTATTGAGTTATAGTCTGATTAAATTCATTTAATCTAAAATCATGTTTCCATGTACCTTTATGGCTATTATTACCTCCATAGATTTTAGATTGATTTTAGTCTATTCAAGTCCATGAGTTCAAATCCACAAGTTTGCAGACTATAATGCATAGGGCATGATATAAATCTTGCATAAATACTTAATGTTTCTAGATCTATGCTAAAGTAATAGTATTGAAAACTATTTTAAATAAGTCTATTATTCTAAAACATACAACAAGACACATCCACCTAGTACCTACTAGATCAATCTTAGGTGAAGGTTTTATTACTAGGTTTCTGGTCAAATTAAGCTACAGACTAATGTGAATCATATATATACTTATATATCAAATTATTAAACTATAATTTTAAAACATGGCTTACCTGACAACCAAAACCATCCCCTCTACTTATTCTGAGCTCCCTTTCCTATGCTACACCTCTTTTCTAGCTTCTCCAACTCGGCCCCCTTTTCCAATTCACCCTCCTTCTAGATATATAAGGCATAGCTTTTTACTTTTAAGAGATTTTATTATTATTTATTTAATTTCTTGTTTTCCTTAATTTTTTTCTTTTAAAAAAAATATCCTTTAATATTCTCTCTTTCTTTTTTTTAAAACATGATTTTATTTTTGCTTTAGCTTTATTTCTTATTTTTATTTTATTTTCTAGGATAATTCCATTTTTAATATGGAATGCTAAAATTCTCTAATTTATTAAATTAAATTAGCATCTAAATATACTAGAACAATTTTAAATGACAATTTCAAAATTTCACATATTTCTATATTTATTTTTGCCAAAAATGTTCCTACCATCAAAATGTGCCAAACATACAAAAGAATCCATTTTGCTATTTTTACCTACTCTAGAAAACTATAGAAAGAAATACTTCAATCAAGTAGTTAAATAGACCACAAGCAATTAATTTTTAATGCATTTCTATCATGTACTAACTATTGTGGTGTAAGGTTTTGCCAACTCTCTATAGACCTTCAATGTCTCCATCTACATCACCCTCTTCAATGATGCTCTCCCTCTGACATGCTTGAGGGATGAATTCTCCTATGTCTACCTCACAACATGTAGGTAATTAGATCATATCACATGATAATCATAAATTAATATTATAATTGAAATAATACATTAATATGCTCAAAACATAAATACATACAGTAATCTAACTCATAATAAGCAATCATAGGTCATAATCTAACTAAGCAACATTCTACTATCCCATAATAGTATAAATCTCAAACTTAGTCAAAAATATAACCAAATCTAAATTTTTTAGTTGTAGATATCCATGAGTAATCTAGTAAGTTTTCCTGAAGAAGAATCATGATGTAACATCCTTCCCTTATAGCTAGTCATCATCCCCAATGACTCTTACTCAATCATAAGTTCTGAGTTAAAACAATATTTAGCAAAGCAATAACATGATATACAGTATCTAATTAAGTAAATAAATTGGAAATTACCTGTAGAACTCACCATAGTTCCTTCAAGTTGTATTATTTTGGAGTACTGATCCCACAAGACCTTGCTCAATGACATTTCTCTTTTAAGCAAACATGGTTATGATTATTACTTACTTTGATTAGTTCTATCATGACCACCATAGGGTCTATAACTGTCAAGACAAACCTATATACTATATGACCAACCACTTATATTTTCTTAAAGGGTCCCACATATCTTGGTGGAAGTTTCGTGACTTCTCAAAACACATAAAATCATCATGTAAGTCAAAGTAAATAACCAAGAAGAGTTTCAAAATATCTTCCATCCCTCAAAACATCTCTCTATCCTAGAGAGTGTTCTTTTTATCATCTTGAAGAAAAGTAATTAGGGAACCCAACAAGATTAATGTGTATAAGTTAATACTATCGCTAATCTATGTAGCTCCTTAAAAGTATAATATGTAAATACTATCACTACTCCATAGAGTTCTTGACAAGTATGATGATGAATAGAAACTGGAAATACTATATTTTGAATGTATACAAAATCATGGAATACCCATCCAAAGTATATATGTGTATGGCCATACGATTGAATTTGAAAAGTTCCACCTGTCAAACCCTAGATTTGATAAGTTCATCTATCAAATCCAACTCAGTAATGATTGAGTCAATGTGAGGCTAAGTAGGATTCTATCCTATCACTTAAAACTCATGTTCTTAATTCACCACTCTTTCCTCAGGTCTCCATGACCCAATGACCTCTAAAATGTGCACAATATTTCAAATAATCATAATTTTATTCTAATAGATCATTGAAAGTAAAGCTATATGCTAAATAATTTTAGATGTATCAACATACATATAAAATAAATAATTGAATCAATTCGTAATTATATTAAGTTACCACTAGCCATACATAACTAGTATCACATTCACAACTTAACCTATAGTGTCACATTTTCATGGTTAAGAGTAAATAATTTTAAACATTAACATAACATACATAGGCCAAGGATCACACCATCCTTTCGACCTTATAAGAGAACAAGTGAGACATATCTCCCTACTTGTTTGGCTAGAATATAATTGATTTCAACCCCTAGATTGACAAGATGTTCTGCACATCTTATATCCTAATTACTTATGGAAAAAGATGAAATATAATATCCCTTTAAGACAACATACTTTAAGCAAAAGAGAAAAATATCAATTTAATCAAAGGTGTATAATATCATAATAATTATAATCAAATTATAATTCTTAATCTAGAATTAATATAAATTTAAGGTTTGCCACTCAACATGGTCTAAAATCACAAGTTAGATAGTAATGAATCTAAAGAGTTATAAGTAAAGAGTAGAGAACTATCATGTCAAAAAGCCATAAATACCCTCACAAAGTTAAAAATAAAAAACACCACAACTCAATGTTTCCAAAACACTACCTACTTATCAAATCTATAAGTATAGTTCAAAAATCTATTTCCTCAACCAAATAAATAAAATACTGATCACAAAGATGTATCAATCCATTCTATTCTACAACTTCTCTCTCAGTAAGAAGTATAAAACATTATCCCATAAAATTCAATGGAGTATAGTTAAACATCATTTAAAAACAAGTTTTCAACACCATGAAAATAAGAATCCTCTCATGGATTAAAATGATGTCAAAGAAAAGTGAGGTAGTGACAAGTCACCTCTAAGCCCACTGTGAGGGATGACACTTCATCCTAATCCATATAACATAAAATTTACAAACCAAAAACAAGCTCCTAAAACATAGGAATATACAACCTAGACATCCCCACTCTTCTATAAGAAAAATCCCACTGTCGTAGGTGGTAATAAATAAAAATGGTCTTATAAGATTTCCCATTTCTATGATTAACAAACATAAAACACAAAAACTAAAGCACATATATATATAAGTGAGAAGCATCCCATGCTTATTAAACACTCATAACATAAAACACAAATGGAAGAGGTGACTTGATAATCAATAAGGATGTAATCATACTCGAGGTGTTTGATGTAAATGATCAAACTATGGTATAAATCCTTTGTTCATAACTCGTGAACTATGATATGAATATTATCCTACCCAAACCTCATATACAACCATCACTAATGGAATACTCGATAAATCAATCCCCTATACAACTCAAAAGGGGACAAGTACTCCTAAGGGTACACAATAAATTGTTCCCACACACCTTACATGAATGTCTCAAAACTAACAATAGTCACCAAGCCATACCAAATAATCTATTAAGTCTCAAAAATCCAATCATGGTGTATCATGGTTCTGTACTGAGGCACCAAAAATCCAAAATACTAGTGAAATACTTTATGTCACTAGGTTCAAACTAGTGAACATAAAGTCATGAAAATACTAATGGACTCATTAGGTCCTAGAGTTTGAGCCATAACTCTGATACCACATATAACAACCCTATTTGGTTAGATAAAGAAACACGTGATTGTTTTTAACACATCTACCAAATATAGATTACACCATGAGAATCTAAAGTACCATAATTAATACACAAGGTGATAATAACAATGATCATAATATATCACATAATATTGATCTCTAATATCATAAGAATACATGTCATAATGCAAATATAGAAAGTAATTACATTAACTCAGTTATATCTAAAACAAGTCTACAACCTCTGCTGTTGATTTATAATAAGTAATTATAACTCTTCAAGTCAATACTTAATAATAAATACAATACAATATAATGTACATATAGATACATGGCTCCTTGGAGCATGAGTTCCCTAGACTCTCCAATATCTATGGCAATATCAAGTGTCATCTCAATATTAGTACTGCTATGGGGAGGGAGAGAATCATCCAAGCACTTTTATGCACCAATCATGGACCAACAATCCCCCACACAAAATCCCATCAGGGAATGGCCCTCCCTTCATAAATGAGTAGATAGTGATGATGCATGAATCTAGAGAGACTAGCAAGTACTTGTGTGTTGTATGATTCTAAAGTAGCTATGTAGTGTATCATAGAAATTCATTCTATTACAAGATATCATATAAACATGTGAATCATACTCATGAAATGATAATGTCTCACTAAACATACTTTGGCCCCAAAGTTTACAAATAATAAATAATAATGATATAGATCAATCAAATTCATAGACACCATTTGATCAGACTGCCTTTATCCATCATTGTGAGACTAGTAATCTAGTGAAGTCCATCTCACTCCTTACTCTAAATCAGTAATGTAGATTGGTAAAATACAACTTAACCACAAGATCCATTTAATTTACATCCTATTCACACATACAATCAACCAGATGCTAAACATACGAGTAACCAAAGCATACATTTATTCTGTAAAATGTATGAATGAATCTTATATTATTTCTATCCCATACTAAAAATAATGACTATAGCCTATACCACCCAGGTAAAATATATGTAACTATAGATTTCAACAACCACAATTTTTTTTCAAACATACTACACCTATGATAACCCATATTACCATAGTCTAGTATTCTAAGATATAACTACTAGTTTTTCCAAAAATATTCATATAGAGTAGTCTTAAAAAATCATGGAAACATAAGCATTAATACATGTAATTAATTATACAAAGCATGTCATAGTTTCCACAGAACACATTAACACACCAACACAAAGTTCATTAAACTCTCAAAGGGTGTGTGCATGTATACACATGTCTTATCAACTGATACAAAACACGTCAACCATAACAACTAGAATGAATGAAGTAAATCACTCAAATGTATATGTAAGTTTAGGCATAATAATTATAGTATGCACCATTATGGTACAACATAATTTTATTATGTGGTACTGTATGATATCCCATACTATCATAAGTTTCCAACTACATAAATACAAATAATCCAACATATGATTTCAAGATTCTAATTATCTCTATAGATAATAACATACACCTATGTATGGGGTTATACCACCTAGGTACACCCTAAAGTTAGACTATAAACTAGCATTCAAAGTAATATAACTATAAGCACGTATCATGATGTACCACTATATGCTATTAATTTTTAAATGCTTGTTCATATTTTAATCTACTCACAATATATTATGCTATTCTCAAGGAGTCAAATAACTTATAATTAGGTTATTTCATAACCTTTCATTAAGCCACTTAATTCCATTATGGAAGACTATTTTTATATGGTTGGAGTCTCGATTCTCAGGACACTTATGACTTAGTATACTCCACAATAAAAATGATATGATTAGTCTTTATGATTCTCAATTATGAGCTTAGTTAATATAATTTTATTGATAATCTATATAAAAAAATTTCATATTGTTAAAGCATAAGTATTCATATCACATAATAACTAAGGGGGTACAAATAATTTTTTATTTAACTTGTCCTTGATCCAAATGGTCCAATACCCATATAGTAGATCATTTATACCCATACAACGTTATTAAGATATATAACAACATAATGGTTATAACACTATAATTTTGTTGAGTAATCATTGCTCACATATATCATCGCTAGATGAATATTATCTAGTTACCTTATAACACTATCCAGTATATGTTATCATCATATTAAATTATAACATTGTGAGTTTCATAAACTAATAATGTAAGTATGCTTATGAACGATGGGTTATACAGGTAGCTCAATAAGCTGAAAGTCTTGGGTAATATATAAGAAAGGACATCCTATTTATACTATATATCTTACATGATACCATAATTGTGGTTATTTCTTATTAAATTCAGTCCTTATTTAATCATATACTTAGTTCCCCTATAACTTTATCATTACTACAACCTTTTAATTATTATTCCAAACTAGATTTTAACCATAATCTAATAGTTGATCTCTTCCATTGGGTTTTTCTTGAGTGAGACATAAATCATCAAGAACTTTCAATGTGGGATAAATCTCACCAGATAGTCAGACACTTACAACATCAAAAAATGATATTACAAGCATATATCATAACGTAGATGAAAATATTCCCTATGAAAACATGAAAATATCTTAAAGTTATTATTTCAATTGATTTTTGAAATTGTTTTCTTTGTTTTACTATGCCATAATCACCATTGATCTTCAAATTTGAAAGACCTCTATATCAATGGCTTGCTATAATTATCACATTTACGCTCAATATCACATAGCCAATTTATAGATAAGAGATAAATTTTAAGGAAAATATTTTATTGGATGAACCCATTTCATTTTGAGGAAACATCATAACAAGATTAAAGATCTGTCAAAATGATAAAATTTAGGGGAGAAGGGATAATTTCTTTCTTGATTTTAATGTTGTTATGAAGGCACCTAGCTGTAGATAGAAAAAAAACTATATGAGCCTAATAAATTACTACTTAGATCATATAAAAATATCTAAAATAAGTACCATAAAATAGCCCCATACATAGACATAATTTTTTATGCCTCATGAATAGACATAGACATCTTGTCTAGCTATCTTTTCAATGCTAATCTAAAATAGATGACCATGAATTTATTCCATTTGTATAATTAGCTTTAATTATCTCCCCAAATAATAGGTTTTCCCTAATTAAAGTGACACCTAGCTATATTAAAATTTTAGGATACTATTTTAAAGTTATCAAAATCAGGTACAATGATTTAGAATAATACTCAATAAATTTACACTCTTAAGTATAAACATAATTCATTATATGAAATTACACCCCATAACCCATCTCATTGTCATAATTATACTTCATGTTTTTAGCATGTAAGACCCTTGAATGGAATAATAAACATTTCCATTATAGATTTGTTATGTATAACTAATTTCTTAATATCCTATAGTATATGTACTATATTAACTATACATAGAATATACACATAGGCTCTTCCATAGAATAGTTTGATATATAAATATACAAATAATGTATGAATGAAATATGCATTAATAATATTTTCTTATACAAATCCCCAAAAAATGTCAATTTCACTGTATACTCAAAATTCTAGTTCTATTTTAACCTATGAGGTGCCTCATGCAATGAAGCTAATTTAAGAAAATTGGGATGCCTTTCAATTAGTTCTATTCAAGTAGGTCAAATATGGCTAGAAATTATGGAAATATGTAACATGTAATATAAATTCATGGAAATATGGTTGGTTAATTAAGCATACACTAGTTGAATGTAATGACACCTCTAATTAATAGTCTCCAAAAATATGGAAATGTTACAAATGTAGTAGTATTGGTGACATATGCCTAAGTTATTGAGTTATAGTCTGCTCAAATTCATTTAATCCAAATACATGTTTCCATGTAACTTTGTGGCTATTAATATCTCCATAAATTTTAGACTGATTTTAGTCTATTCAAATCCATGAGTTCAAATCCACATGCTTTCAGACTATAATGCATAGGGCATGATATAAAACTTGCATAAATACTTTATGTTTCTGGTGCTGTACTAAAATAATAGTATTGAAAATTGTTTTAAATAAATCCATTATTCTAAAACATACAACAAGACACAACCACCTAGTACCAACTGGATCAATCTCAGGTGAAGGTTTTATTACTAGGTTTCTGGTCAAATTAAGCAATAGAATAATGTGAATCACATATTACTTATTTATCAAATTCTTAAACTATAATTTTAAAACATGGATTACCTGGTAATCAAAACTATTCTCCTCTACTTCTTCTGAGCTCCCTTTCCCATGTTACACCTCTTTTTCATCTTCTCCAATTCAGCCCCCTTTTCCAATTCACCCTCCTTCTAGATATATAAGGCATAGATTTTTTTATTTTAAGATATTTTATTAATATTTATTTAGTTTCTTATTTTTTTCTCCCTTTTTTTCATTTTAAAATATCCTTTAATATTCTCTCTTTCTTTTTTTTAAAGCATGATTTTGTTAGGGTGTGGAGCTAAAAGCTTCACCAAGGAGCAGACTTAAACAGGTTCGGGTCTACACAGACACCGGCGTCGGTCAGGAGCGACCGACATCGGTCAAGTGCAGTTGTAGAGGCACCAACGTCGGTAGTGGGCCGGCCGGCGGCAGTCACAGGCGAACAGGCAGGAACCGATGTCGGTTACCTGTGTGTCTAGAAAGCGATTTTCGAGGACAAAAGCGAGTGTTTGCATGATGAGTTTGAGTTGTAGTCTCAAGCTCGCGTCTCTATTATTAGCAATATTATTTTTAGAGCCCTTGTTCAAGAGGCTTAACTATTTGTTGTAAGTGCATGCTCAAGTTTCCTAATTCTATATGTAGGAAAGATCTTCTTAGCTTAGTATGTTGAATGTGTGAGTATGAGTAGAACATTGTGAATGTTTGAAGGACAGTACAGAAGTTGTCAATCCAGGTTGTTGGAATTGATTGTACTTGAGAGAGAGAGCTCTTGAGGAATAGAGATCTAGTGAGAGATCTTGTGCATCTGAGAGAGGTGTGGAAGAAAGAAGTTTATTCAATTGTATTCCTTTTGTAAAGAGTTTTAATACAAGTTTTCAGGGTGGTTTCTTGTATCTCTTGTTCTGTGCTATTTATCATTCCAGTTACTTATCTATCTGATTTATTTCTGCATTTATTGCTTTCACAAGTGTAATCCATTGTTGGTTGATCCCCAACAAGTGGTATCAGAGCTCAGGTTCACTAACAGGTGGTTCAGATCTGTGTAGTGTGTTTGGATTACAGGTTGCTCACAGGGGTTTCTGCAGGGATTTTTGTTTGAGTGGGAGAAGCAATGGCAAAAGAAAGTCAGTTGAGAATGGAAAAGTTTAATGGCAAGAACTATCAACATTGGAGAATGTAGATAGAGGACTATCTGTATCAGAAAGATCTTTACTTACCATTAGGTGGGATTGCAAAGAAGCCCAAGGACATGGAGGATGAAGAATGGGAAGTTCTTGACAGAAAGGCTCTGGGGTCTATAAGACTGAGTCTTGCATCCACTGTGATATCTAATTTGTCATAGGCAAAAACAATGGTAGAGTTAATGACTACGTTAGCAAATTTGTATGAAAAACCCTCCGCTTCTAATAAGGTATATCTTATGAAGCAGTTATTTAATTTGCATATGCAAGAAGGTGGATCTGTTTCTAATCACCTGAATGATTTCCATGGTATTGTTAATCAGTTAAGTTCAGTCAATATTGTATTTGATGATGAAATAAAAGCTCTTTTAATATTATGTTCTTTGCCTGAAAGCTAGCATGGCTTGGTAATGGCAGTTTCTAATACTGCATCTGCTTCGAATATTTTGAAAGTAGAGGATGTTGTTAGTGTTATTTTGAATGAGGAAATTTGTAGGAAAAGCACAGAAGAGACATCTGGGAACGCTTTAAATCTCGAGAGCAGGGGAAGGCAAAAAGAAAGGAGCAAGAGGAGATCAAGATCTAAGTCTAAGGGAAGAGGCAGATCCAAATCCAGAAATGGCAGAAGGCCACAATGCTGGAATTGTGGAAAGTTGGGGCACATAAGCAGAGATTGCTGGTCAAAGCCTAAGGAGGACAATCAGCACGAAGGAAAGGAAGAGACAAAGGTTGCAGGTATTGCACAAGATGCTCTAATTTTCTCTTTGCATAATAATATAGAATCTTGGGTATTAGATTCTGGTGCATCTTTCCATGCTACCCCTAATAGAGAATATTTCAGTGACTATATCCATGGAGATTTTGGAATAGTGTACTTAGGGGATGATGAGCCTGATAAGATTATTGGCAAAGGTAAAGTGCAGCTGAAGATGCAGAATGGCAACACATGGGTGTTGAGAGATGTGATGCATGTTCCTAGTTTGAAGAGAAATTTGATTTCTGCAGGTAAGCTAGGTGATGAGGGTTGTACAGTAACTCTCACAGCAGATTCTTGGAAGGTGACCAAGGGTGCACTTGTTATGGCAAGAGGTAAGAGAGAAGGTACTCTCTATTTGTGTAATTGTGTTACTAACAAATCTCCCTCTGTATTATCTACTTCAGATGTGGATGCTAAATTGTGGCACTCAAGGCTTGGCCACATGAGTGAGAAGGGGATGTCAATTCTTAAGTCTAAAGGTATGCTTTTAGATTTGAAAAGTATGGATCTAGAATTTTGTGAGCATTGTGTATTTGGAAAACAGAAAAGGGTTAGTTTTCTCAAGACTGGGTCTACTAAGAAAAGGCAGAAGTTACAGCTTGTTCACACAGACGTGTGGGGACCGGCTCAGGTAGCCTCTATTGGAGGATCACGGTACTATGTTACGTTCATAGATGATGCTACAAGGAAGGTATGGATCTACTGTATTAAAAATAAATCTGATGTTTTTGAGACTTTTAAGATTTGGAAAGCTATGGTTGAGAATGAAACAGGCAGAAGATTAAAGTGCTTGAGATCTGATAATGGCGGTGAGTTCTGTAGTCTTAAGTTTAACTGGTATTGTTACACTCACAAAATCCATAGGCAAAGGACAGTTCCAAGGACACCTCAATAAAATGGTATTGTTGAAAGGATGAACAAAATAATCATGGAGCGTGCAAGATGTATGAGATTGCATGCTGGGTTGCCCTTAGAGTTTTGGGCAGAAGTAGTTGACACCGCAGTGTACCTGATTAACAGAGGACCCTCTACAGCTCTGGATGGTGGAATTCTAGAAGAGGCATGGACAGGTAAAAAGGTAGATCTCTCATATCTCAAAGTTTTTGGTTGTGAAGCCTTTGTGCACATAGATAAGGAAAATAGAAAGAAGCTTGATGCTAAGTCTATGAGGTGCATGTTTATTGGCTATGGCTCAGACGATTTTGGTTTCAGATTTTGGAATCTAGGAACTAACAAGGTAATTAGGAGCCGTGATGTTGTTTTCAATGAAAGAGTGATGTATAGTGATCAGATAAAGAAGCTGGATCAATCTGGGTAGAGCAATGGAGAATTGGACGAAGTTATGGTCCAAAATGAGCTCGCGGGAAAAAGAAATAATCACTTACAGGAAAATACAGAGACCGACGTCGGCAGGTTAGGAACCGGCATCGGTAGTATAGAAACTGATATCGGTCATACAGAGATCGACGTCGGCAGAATAGGCACCAGTGTTAGCTAGGAAGAATCGGCGTCGGCCAGTAACAGGTCTACAGGTGGCCGAGGTCGGTCACTGTCAGAAAATTTGAGTGGACATCGTGTTGAGAATGAGTCTGAAATGCCCATCAGGAGGTCAAAAAGGGTGAGTAAGCCTCCTATTAGATATTCTCCTTCTTTATACTATTTATTGCTAACTGATGGCAGAGAACTAGAGAGTTTTGAAGAAGCATTACAGGTGGAGTCCAGGAGTAAGTGGGAGCATGGCATGGTTGAGGAGATGGAGTCCTTGAGAGAGAACCAAACATAGGATTTGGTTGAATTGCCAGCTGGTAAGAGAACACTGAAGAACAGATGGACCTACAGGTTGAAGGAAGGTGAGGATGGACAGATGAGATATAAGGCCAGATTGGTAGTGAAAGGATTTGCACAAAAGCCAGGTATTGACTTTGGTGAGATTTTTTCTCCTATTGTTAAGATGACTTCTATAAGGGTTGTATTGTCTTTGGTTGCTTTTGAGGATTTGCATCTTGAGCAGCTAGATGTTAAGACAATGTTTCTTCATGGAGATTTGGATGAGGAAATATACATGGAAAAGCCAGAAGGATTTGAGGTCAAGGGTAAGGAGAAGTTAGTGTGCAGGTTGAAGAAAAGCTTGTATGGCCTCAAGCAAGCTCCTAGGCAATGGTATTTGAAATTTGATAGGTTTATGACTGAGCATGGCTACAGTAGATGTCAATCTGACCATTGTGTATGTTTTAAGAGATTTGATAATGGTAGATATATTATTCTATTGTTGTATGTAGATGATATGCTGGTTGCAGGATCACACATGCAGGATATCTCTGAGCTTAAGGTGAAATTAGCTCAAACGTTTGCTATGAAGGATTTGGGAGCAGCAAAGAAAATCCTTGGCATGAGCATTAAGAGAGACAGGGAAAATCACAGGTTGATATTGTCTCAAGAGGATTATGTGGACAAGGTGTTGAAACGGTTCAATATGTAGGATGCTAAACCAGTAAGCACACCTTTGGCTGGACATTTTAAGTTGAGTAAAGAACAATGTCCTAATTCACATGATGAGGTAGAGTACATGAGTAAGGTTCCATATTCTTCTACAGTAGGAAGTTTGATGTATGCAATGGTGTGTACTAGACCGGATATTGCCCAAGCAGTGGGAGTTGTAAGTAAGTATATGGCCAATCCAGGTAAGGAACACTGGAAAGTAGTTCAGTGGATCCTTAGATATCTGAGAGGAACCAGCAGTAGACACTTGTGCTATGGAGGTTCAGATACTTCTCTACATGGTTATGTAGATTCAGATATGGCAGGTGATTTGGATGGCAGGAGGAGCACCATAGGTTATGTTTTTACTGTAGGTGGATCGGTGGTTAGATGGATATCTAAGTTGCAGAAGGTTATTGCCTTGTCAACTACAGAAGCAGAGTATATTACAGCCACAGAAGCTAGCAAGGAGATGATATGGATGACACAGTTCATGGAAGAGCTTGGTAGGGAGCATGGAAGTTGCAGATTGTATAGTGACAGTCAGAGTGCAATCCATTTGGCTAAGAATTCGGCCTTTCACTCAAGAACCAAGCACATACAGCTAAGGTACCACTTCATACGGCAGGTATTGGAAGATGGTGAGTTGAAGCTGGAGAAAATCCATACAGATAGTAATCTTGCTGATATGTTAACCAAGCCGATTACTAAGGAGAAGTTGAATCTTCATTCAACTTCTGTTGGTCTTCATGATTGAGTTGAAGATGGAGGAGCTAGAAGATGTTGCTGTAAAGGTACTGGTGCAACTGTTTATCTCCAAGTGGGAGATTGTTAGGGTGTGGAGCTAAAAGCTTCACCAAGGAGCAGACTTAAACAGGTTTGGGTCTACACAGACACCAGCATCGGTCAGGAGCGACTGACATCGGTCAGGTGTAGTTGCAGAGGTGCCGACGTTGGCAGTGGGCCGGTCGGCGACGGTCATAGGCGAACAGGCAGGAACTGACGTCGGTTACTTGTGTGTCCAGAAAGCGATTTCCAAGGACAGAAGTGAGTGTTTGCATGATGAGTTTGAGTTGTAGTCTCAAGCTCGCGTCTCTATTATTAGCAATATTATTTTTAGAGCCCTTGTTCAAGAGGCTTAACTATTTGTTGTAAGTGCATGCTCAAGTTTCCTAATTCTATATGTAGGAAAGATCTTCTTAGCTTAGTATGTTGAATGTGTGAGTATGAGTAGAACATTGTGAATGTTTGAAGGACAGTACAAAAGTTGTCAATCCAGGTTGTTAGAATTGATTGTACTTGAGAGAGAGAGCTCTTGAGGAATAGAGATCTAGTGAGAGATCTTGTGCATCTGAGAGAGGTGTGGAAGAAATAAGTTTCTTCAATTGTATTCCTTTTGTAAAGAGTTTTAATACAAGTTTTCAGGGTGGTTTCTTGTATCTCTTGTTTTGTGCTATTTATCATTCCAGTTACTTATCTATCTGATTTATTTCCACATTTATTGCTTTCACAAGTGTAATCCATTGTTTTAAATAAATCCATTATTCTAAAACATACAACAAGACACAACCACCTAGTACCAACTGGATCAATCTCAGGTGAAGGTTTTATTACTAGGTTTCTGGTCAAATTAAGCAATAGAATAATGTGAATCACATATTACTTATTTATCAAATTCTTAAACTATAATTTTAAAACATGGATTACCTGGTAATCAAAACTATTATCCTCTACTTCTTCTGAGCTCCCTTTCCCATGTTACACCTCTTTTTCATCTTCTCCAATTCAGCCCACTTTTCCAATTCACCCTCCTTCCAGATATATAAGGCATAGATTTTTTTATTTTAAGATATTTTATTAATATTTATTTAATTTCTTATTTTTTTCTCCCTTTTTTTCATTTTAAAATATCCTTTAATATTCTCTCTTTCTTTTTTTTAAAGCATGATTTTATTTTTGCTTTATCTTTATTTATTATGTTTCTTTTCTTTTCTAGGATAATTCCATTTTTAATATAGAATCCTAAAATTATCTAATTTATTAAACTAAAATAGCATCTAAATATACTAGAATAATTTTAAATGGAAATTTACAAATTTTAAATATTTTTAATTTTTTTTGCCAAAAATATTCCTACCATCAAAACATGCCAAACACACAAAATAATCCATTATGATATTTTTACTTACTCTGACAAACCACAAAAATCAATACTTCAAACAAGTAATTAAAAATGCCATAAACAATTAATTTTAATTCATTTCTATCATGTACTAATTATTGTGGTGTGGCTAGGGTTTCACCAACTATCTATAGACCTTCAATGTCTCCATCTACATCACCCTCTTTGATAATGCTCTCCCTCTAACATGCTTGAGAGATAAATTCTCTTGCATCCACCTCACAACACATAGGTATTTATATCATATCACATGATAATCATAAATCAATATTATAACTAAAACAATACATTAATATACTCAAAACATAAACAAATTAATTAATCCAACTCATAGTAAGCAATCATGTGTCATCATCTAAATAAGCAACATTATACTATTCCATAATAGCATAAGTCTCAAACTTAGTTAGAAATATAATCAAATCTGAATTTGTTAGCTACAGATATCCATGGGTAATATAGAAAGTTTGCTTGGTGAGGAATCAAGCTATAACTGATGGAGGATAGGTGTGTTTTAACTCTTGAAACTCCTATCTCTAGATTCAAATCATGCCATTTCCACCCCTTGTTTATGTAAAATTTAGATTCATGGTTGACTTGGTCTGACCACTACTTGACTTCATGGGAGTTACCTCTTTTAGGGTAGTTTTCAACACCATTCTTAGGCCTGAATCATGGTTGACATGTATGAAATAATATATAATGTTCAACCATATGCTAATAGGATTATATTCTCAATTCATTAAATCTCCATTGTGGTCTTGAATGACCTTAAATATACACCATGGTTAGGATTGGCAACTTTCATTAGAAAAATTCAAATTAAAGATCATTTTATAGCTTTCATAATGACCTTTAGGAAGGATTAGAAGTTTGGTGTTACTCCTTGAGATCTTGATCTTGCATCTCCAAGAATGATAAACTTTCAAAAACTCATTAGAATTTTGATTCTTCATTCTTGTTAATACCTAGGATATTCTTCATTAAATCCATATATCTTCCTTTCTAAGACTATGTTTGAGATTTGGAGATAGTTGCAGGTTTACTATCCTTCTTAAATAGTTCAAACAACTCTCCATTCTCTATTTTGATTTGCATCTTTACTTTATAGAACCAAACCACAGTTGAGATTCTTGTTGTTTTGGCTATGAGAAGTTTTATCATGTAAAATTGCCTAAAATTTGATCATAAACCTACAACATTAATTTAGAGGCTCTTGAACCTTTTTTCCATCTCATATCAAGCCTATTTGATACTTACTTAGGCCTAAATAACTCTTGAACCATATCTCTTTTATCACAAGGATTTATTGATAGGGCTTGAAGGTCAAGGCATTGTCAAATATATGGGTTGATTCTTGAGGACTCATAACTCACTCTTTTCATAATTTCAACCTTGCATGAAATTCTATTAGGTGTCTCTCCAACTATAGTTTGGTCTTAGAACTGTAATTATTCTTCTAAAGCTTAAGACCTAGGGAAGTGTTTAAGTCTAATTACCCATTTCTCCCTTCATTATACATAACCATTATATGGAAGAACTTAATGAAGGTAAAAAACATCATGGAGGCTTTCCCATTATCTTAAAAATTGCATCCAATGTGATATAAACTTGTATGTTCTTTTTAATACCATCTATGATGATCTAAACAAGTTTGTCATCATCAATTAATTTGTAGATATGTACCTTCATTTTTATCTTACTTAGAGATTGAACCATTGATTAGGAATTATTTTGGTTTTGGAAGAGTGTGAAGGACCATCCTTATGTGTTTGAATATCTCTATTCTCCCATAATGTGAGGAGTCAAAAAATAGACCTTGGGGTTTAGTGAGGATTTAAGCCTACAAGTCCATATTTGGCAAATCCATATGATTTACAACTTCATGAACCATTATCTCATTATATTTAGGTTTAAAAAACCATTGACCATCTCTAGGAACCATATGAGGCTATACATGTGCTAGACTGAGCTTTAGTCATTAACCCTTCCAATTTTTCACATCGACTATCTATTTTTCAACTTCTTAAGGATCGTTCGTAGAGATGAGGGGATATTTTCACCTTAATTTTTTTTGAAAAGGTCCTTTTAAACCCTTTCCACCTGCTATGATGGCCATTATGATCCATGCTTATGCACATCTAGGTTGACGCATGTTTGAAGTCTACCACTCTTCACTTGTAATTACACTCAATACTTCTTCCAATTTCATGCCTCAACTTCAATCAATTTGTTTAACCTAAAACTATTTCACAATGGCCTCTCATGGCCTCATGGAGCTTATTGATCATGAAAAATTCATTAGACATATTACAAGGTAGAAAAACATGATTTTTCATACTTATGATGAGCAAACAAGACTCTTGAAGGCCCCTTTACATGACTATCCCCCACCCCTCAACAAGCATTGGCTGACTACCCTAAACATATCTTATATGTTGTTTACAAGGCATTTAAACAATGCATGATTATTAAAAGATGATGCACCATAAGAATTGAACCTTAGTCTTACCAAGAATACCTTAAACAATGTTAAATTAACTTAAACAATGCTAAATTACCTTAAAGAATGCCAAAAACAATTCTAAACATTGACTAAAGGATCTTGAACCTTATAAAACCTTATTAAACACTCTTTTCACCCCTCTAAATCATGAAAAATTCCATTTATTGTCTACTACCTTGTTAGCTTATGGAGATTATTGATCTTGATCTCAAACGTCTTCAACATTGGGATTCTACATAGAGCTTGTAACTTCATTCTTTTGGTAATTTTGTTTCTCTATTCTTGTAGGATCATGCTGAAAAAAAACTCATTTCTCCATATTGATATTAATTTATTATCTCTCAAATATGGGAATCTTTATATTGACACTAATTGATAGAGTAATGATTTTCTCAAGGCCATTTGAGGGTTAGGTCTATTATTTGGAGTTTGAAAATCATGACTTAGTCTTGGGAGTCTTGATAGACCTAGATATACATTGAAAGATCTTAAAAATTTAGAGAAGACCCTCTAATGAAACATAATATCATGTATATACTTATTACAACCTCATAAATCATGTTTTAAGCTATGAGATTGATCTAGAGACCTTGAAAGGTAAGGAAATTCCATTTAGATGCTCCTTCTCGATAGGTATGTAAATGACCTAAACCTCTTCTCTTTTGACTTGGTTTGTTCAAAAACCTTTGTTCTAACATTGTATAACTAATAGATAGACTTCATGATGTTTTTAAAGCCTTGATGCTCATGGGTACTTGAAAAACCTCTCATCTACAAGTCTGACTTAACTTATAGAGTCATATTAGATCCAAACTATGCCAAGAGACCTTCTAACATTAAGGAATTTGCATGAAACCTTTCATATGACACTTTTACTTTATACAAATACGATTTTATCTCATTCTTGAGAACCATATGTAACTCCTAACCTTTTCTTTAGGCTTGAAACACTACTATCTCAATTGAATTTTCTCTTTATGAGACCAAAATCTTGTTCATGTAACGTGGACATAAATAAGGAAGGTGATTGGGATTAGTTTAAGGATTCATTCTCAAGAAGACACATCAAAATTATTATACATTATCATTATTAGATCATAAACTTTCTCTCCTTTTTTGAGCTTGAAACTCCATTAAAACCTGGTGTCTGAGAAACTAGGATTATGCACACTCTACAAGTGATATTGAATGCAAAATATAAAGTTATCTATTTTTATAGCTCTCTATTCACCTTCAATGACAACCAAAACATGTATTGAGGACCTATACTTTACTGGTAGGTCAACTTCAACATGCTCGAGTCTCATTCTTTAAATGTGTAGGCCTGTGATTCTATTGGGCTCCAATTATTCTCAATCATTATGGCCATTAGAATATTAAGCTTATAACACCATATATGGATGAAATTAGGGTCATGTACTATTTTTAATTCTAATTTTAGAGAGGAATTATCACCTAGAGATACTTCCAATGGTTGATTATAACTTGCAACCTATTTGAAGCTTTAAATCTCTTATATTTCATTTTTATGTGACCTTCATGAGACCAATATACTTCTTAGGTGGCATGTAGAGTAAGAGATGGGTTTGGGTTTATATTTAGGATTCATACTCAAGGAAACCCCTACAAACCATTACAAATTTTCATTATTATCTTGTAAACCTATACTATTTTCATGTTTGATAGAAGCACCACTATTTTGCCTTGAGAACTAACTCCCCCGAGTCTAATTTTTTGTTCAAGTGGAAAGGTGAACAAGAAAAGAAATGATTAGGCTTATTTTTAGTCTTTATCTTTAATAAATAACTTCCTTCTTATTGTAAATCTCTATTAATGCTTTGTAAGCCTATTGGAGGGTATTCAAGACTAAAACCTCTCTTGTTACTATAACTAAGTTTCTTATGAACCATGCATCTTCAAATTTGTTTGAATAACTTAGGGGTTATAAGGGGTTATTATGTGTGTTCAATATTACTTTCTTAGATAAATAAAACCTCATAATATCTTGAAACTATCTTCTTATGTATGCAGGCCTATGTGTCTAGCTTCAAGACTAGAACCTCTCTTGAAACTCTGCAATTTTAAGATTCTATAAGACTGAAATAATTTTAGAATAAAATTGGGAGGTTTATATATTAATTCTCTTATTCACTCTCATATCATCCATTTTCCATTTTTTATCCACTATTTATTCACAATCTTGCTCTTTTTCAACTTTTCAATCTCTTGTAATCACTCATTCAGCTTGTCAATCTCTTCTAACAAGATGATTGCCACCCAACTTATCTATTCACCTTTTTGTCCATCCATCCTCTACTTTCACCAATTTTTATTAACCCATTACACATATTCCATCCCATTTTCTTCTTCAACCCCACCATATGATTTGTTTCACTATTCATCTCCTTCCCTATCATCATTTCTCCTATCCACACTTACTTGGTCATGCTACCAACTACTTCTTCACTCTCATATCATAAATTTTGTGTCCTTACACTCATATTTCCTACCATTACCCTTTCTCATTTGTGTTTCTTTGTTTTTCATTTTCATCACCAAAATATTTCCTCCTTAGTCTCTTTTAGACCTCTTTTTAATTCTTTCATTGCTTATCATATGTCTCATCATCCCCTTCCCCTTCATGTTTGCTAACCTTATCTCACATTCCTTTTAAATTCCTCAATATGTTATTTTTTAGAAAATTACTCTCACCCCCATATTATACATTTTTTAATATTCTCATTCCTTCATTTCATTTCATTTTTATCATCCTCCCTGATTTCACTTGGTGACATTACTCATGCTTCATGGTCTTTTCTTCTTCTTCTCTATATTAGGATTATTACACCATTATACATATTAATATTCCTATTTATTTATGAATTAATTGTCTTATCATTCATGATTAATCTGAATCCTTGTTAGCTTTCACCTCGTTATCCATTGTTGGCTCTCCCTCACATTCATCCATTAGCACTCAAGCTCCTCACTAATTAGAGTGAGGTCACTAGTTTATACTTCTCCTACATGCATATACACATATGTTTCCTCATGCCTCTCAATCTCTTTATTTAATACACAAAATATTATCAAATTAACTTTTTAAAGTACATCTATTTCTTCTTTTAATATATCTGCATGTTGTGCATGGGTACTCTTTCAGTGCTTTATCCCTCTCCAACTAATCCCTTCACCGCATAACCATTTTCCACCCCTTTTCCCATTATAGGACCAGTTGTACAACCTCATCCCAAGGTTCCTTGTTCAAGTTTACTTTTATATTGATATTCATAACCTAATGCTTCTTATCTGAGTTTGTACCATCTCCAGGTTAGTCTTGTGTCCCCTTCAACTGTTGGTGCACCCATATTCCTTATTTTTAACAACACATCCTATTCTAACCCTAGATGTAGTTGACACCATGAATATATCATTCACTATATGAGTGCCCACTCATTTCTTATATTTCTCTTACCTTAGATAAAGTGGACACTATGACTGTATACCTCATTATACAAGTGCCCACTCATCTATTATCTCTCTCTTACCTTAGATGAAGTGGAAACCATGATTGTATTCATCACTATATGAGTGCCCACTCATCTATTATATCTCTCTTTCCTTAGATGATGTGGACAATATAATTATATCATCACTAAATAGGTGAAAAATCATCTTTTCTCCCACTCCTTTCTTATTTCTTCTTCTCTCTCCATAAGACTCTCACCCTTTTTCAAGTATTAATATTATCCATACTCTCACCATTTTATGCATACATTTCTATGTTCCCCTCCCTTTATCTATTTCTTATTATCATTACCTCATTATTTTTTCTTCTCCCCCTTTATGGCAATACTACATGTGCCCTGAAGTCTATCCCCATTATCATGGGTGTTTGCATTATTTTCACTAGTTAGAACATTTAGACTATATAGGCAGTGCTAGGGGCATGGGGACCTTGGAATTAGTTTAGCCACTATCTCCATCTTCATTCATCCAAAATGCGATTTCGATTATTCTAATTTATATCCAAAACTACTTGGTTATCTAAGGTCTCCCTCATCAATCATTCAATGTTATCATACATGGTAGCTTCCAAAAGTCTCAATCCTTTCCTAGAATGTTAGTCATGTCATTTATTTCCTTTTTTAGGTTTTGATTGATTTATTTTTTTCACCTATGTTTTGTTGTGATTATTCTTAACTCATATTTATTATGATAACTTAATCTTGATTGTCTTGTCATTTACTTATTTTATCTCACACTCATAATTTTTATTTGTGTAAGCATTTTTTCTTTTTGTTTACATTCATCTTCTTTCCACTTTTTTTTCTTATCATTTTTTGAGTCAAGATTCTTTTGTGTATTAAACTATAGTGTGATTATGATTTTTTCATATCATAATGCACTCTATTTTACAAAAATTACAATATTTTCAATCCTTATGAAAAAACACAAATATTCATCATGATTATTTCGTATCGTTGGTGATTATTGTCTTATGATAAATTAAAACTTAGGTATCTCAACTCTTACTCACCTATTTATCTTGGAATTCCAAAATAAGGCAAAAATAAACATAAGGTAGCTATCTAACCATCCATACAATATCCATCCATGTCATAAATTTACACTTTCTAATTCATCCTCTCTCTATAGCCTATCCCCTCCCATTTCAATATTTTCCCCTCTAACCCATCATTTTCATATTTGACAAGCATTTTATCAACAATTTTAGGCCCTGATTAATGAAAATGCTATAAATATTTATCAATTGCTTATAACTATCAATTTTTTAAAATCTTCTTCTCAAATTAGAAAATATATATTTTTTATTTTTAGGCCCACAATTTGCCTGGATATGTTTTTCCCACATCTACTCATGTGACCCCTAAGTCCTAAGCATAATACAAGCATGCAACTTTTGAGTAAGATATATTATTTTTCTTATTTATTCTCTAGTTTTTAGCTTGGGGTAAATCATTTTACAAAAAATTTAATCTTTCAAGTATGATAAATAGATATATAGTGATTTGATTTCTTGACAACCTTCATTATTACCACTTGATCATTTTTACTCCTACATAATTTTGAGTGTTCATTTGATTTACCACACAAACACTCAAAGAGGCATCATCATTGGTCCCTCATTTTGTTCCAATCATTATCTTATCCTTCCATCCAAACTCTTACATTTGTTGGTTGTAAATGATGAAATCATAACATCCATATTTCTTCATCTAATTTTTTTCTTCCACCTTTTCCAACAACTTTTTCATTTTTTTTAAAGTCATTACTTTGTCAATGTCTTGCAATGACTTCTCAAAGATGGGAAAAATGTAGACACTTTGTGTTGATTTTAACCTTATTTACACTAAATCCATAATCATTTCTAATCATCTCTAATCATCTTTAGTTTTCCATAATCACTATTCATCATTACTATTCAATATTCACCATTCACTATTTGCCATTCACCATTCACCATTCACTATTCACTATTTATTATCCCTAAATTAATCCAAAGTAAATTAAATAATATTTATCTAATTATAAATTCCATAGATTTTGGAAATTCATAATTTTCATAAATCCAAGAAAATCAAAATTATCCTCACATGCCTTAAGGCTCCACCTGTCCCCCACCATTTCAATTTAATAATCCTATTATCCCCCACCATTCTAATTTAATAATCTTATGTCCTCCATAATCTAATTTAATAATCCTATTGTCTTCTAAGAACTAATTTAATAATCCATATTTATTTTCATTGTCTTCCATAATCTAATTTAATAATTCACCTTTATTCTCATTATCTTCCATGATCTGATTTTATCTAATTTAATAAACCACCTCACATACACTTACTAATTTTATATCATATCTTTCTTCCAAATGAACTTTATATTCATTTGTGAGTCTTACATGTTCTCCACTCCAATTTTTAATTCAAAATTCCTATTATGAAGTAAAAATTACTTTTTATTCTCAACCCTTGATCTTCATCTCAAGATGTATGGTTCACATCCATTTAAAAATTATATAAATTAGAGGTTCTTCCTCCAATTTAGAAATAATGTATTCATTAAAAATTTATTCTACTAACATATCTAAAAATCTTATTCATTCCAAATTTATTCTATTTGTATATATAGAAAAGCTTCTTCATTGTAGGTTTATCATGCTGGGTTTATGAGAGATTTTCACATTTTCATATCCAAACAAATCAAATCCATTAAAGAGAATTTTGTATACCATAACATTGCCCATTTTCCCATGTATTAGAAGAGTGAATAACCATAATTCAAAGAGATCAAATCAAATTCACATCGTAATAGAGGAAGCTTCTTGTATGTTGTAGACACCTAAATTATATTTAGTGTCAAAATGCACCTAAAACCTATTAATAATAATTATTAAATATTTTATTACATCTCCCTCCAAATTCAAATAATTAAATAAATCAAATTAATTAATTGTGAACACTTTAAATCTTATTTAAATATAAAATCTAGATTTTACACCTCACCCAACATCTTCCATATTATTTCCCCTCACATGCTGAATCATTCCAATTAAACCCACAACTTCCTCAACCTCATTTGAATCACCCCCTAAGTTGTTAAGAAGTTTAACTCATTCCTACTAAATTAGCTAACCATTCCCATGCTTCTCTAAAACATTTGAAATGGTCATCATCCTCATGGGTGAGGACTCATTAGCCACTATTGATTATTTGGATCATTAAATAATTCTAAATAATCCTCCACCATTAGATCTTCTTCCAAAAAGCTATAAAAAACTTGAAAACCATCATTTTCATCTATCCTAACTTATGATAATGAAGTTGTATTCAATTTACAAGTGAATCAAATCAAATCAAAGCATCCAAAAACCCTTTTTGCACCAAAATGCTGCCTAGTCTCCTTTGCATTAGAAGAGTGAACAACCACATTATTGAAGAGAAAATCAATTTTAGATCACAATGGAGGAAACTTGCATATTTAAATCATAAATTTGTGTTTACTATTTTATTTATTTATTTCTCTATCTTAGGTTAAATTTAGGTTAGATTAAGATTGTATAATTAGTTGATTTCTTATCATTTCTACATTTAGTTCATACATTTTGGCATGCCTGGTGGGACCTTCCCTCATCTTTTTCATCTCATATTTATCATAATTGTATTTAGAAAATATTTTTCAATTGATTTTTGTTGTTTTTAGTGCATATACATTTAATCTCGGTCTTAGAAGTTGTGTTTGAAGTTGCAGGTCATTTTTTGGCTTTTTTTGTTTGATTATGAATGTTTTTTGTGTAACTACAAAATCATAGCACTTAGTTGTGAAATAATCATTTTGAGTTTCAAAATTATTATTTTGAGTTGTGAAATCATCATTTTCATTTTTGAAATTGTCATTTTTAGTTTTGAAATCATCATTTTGAGTTTTGAAATCATCATTTTGAGTTACAAAATTGTCAGTTGTAAAATTATCATTTTCAATTTTGAAATCACCATTTTGACTTTTGAAATTGTCATTTTTAGTTTTGAAGTCATCATTTTGAGTTTTGAAATCATCATTTTCAGTTATGAATTCATAATTTTGAGTTCAAAAATTGGTGAGTATAGTTTCAAAATTGTTTCAAAACTACAAATTTGTTTAATGTGTATTTTCATACATTTTATCTAATTTTTGTGTCTAACCAGTAACAATTTTGCTTTTCTACTTTACCATGTAATTGTGATTTTTGTAGTTTTTTCTTACTTCATTGCATGCTACCTTAAATCTAATCTAAAATCAACTTTATGAAAAATTATTTACACAATGTTTGTCAAATAAATTTTGCAAAAGGGCTAAAATAAAACCAAAATCTTTCTATTTTTTCCACTAACTTTTTTGTTTTAGTTTTCATTTTTAGTTTATAGTAATTAGTTTATAATTAGTTTATTAGAGTTAATTATTTTTATTTTAGTAGTCTGTTTGTGTTGTGAAATTATGTATGCTCTTCCCTTGGTATCATACTGGTGATGATACTTATGAATCAAAAATAATTTCATAACTTTTGTGTTACCCAAGTTGTGCTTGTGTATGCTCTTTCCTTGGCATCACATTGGTGATAATACTTGGAAATTAGAAATAAGCATAAAATTTTTATTTCTTTTTCTAGGGGCTCTATTGACCTTGGATTTTAGCACGATGCATTAGATCAAACCCTATTTATCAGTGGGTATATAAATTAAGATACAACTATTTCAATTGCCTAAGTAGTTGTGTGTTTGAAGCACATTGTGACATGAAGGGTTTCATGCTCCAATACCCAAGGTTTCAATAACTACCTCAAAATATGATATCATCAATTATCAACACATTAAGACCCTTATGACTATGTTGAGAACTTTGGGACAAGACTAAATAGTGTGCATCCACTTTATCTATTTCTTTCACAAATTTTCCTCCTAGATAAACTTATTTAAACCTTAAGCCTAGGAAATCCTCTTTTGCCATTTTAATTTGCTGCATCGGTTAGTGGTTAACACTAAGAAGCTACCTTACACACACCCTCAAAACCAGACTCATTGGGGCATGCGAATGACAAGATCCTCCATGGTCAGTGCCTTGAAATATTAGGTCATAGCTGAGAGCACATACAAGAAAGTGATATCAGAAGGCCCATAAGTTGTTCACAACCTTAATCCTAGATTTTCACCTTTATTATGCAATTTCGTGTTTTGTTTAAAGTAGGAATTATTTTTTATTTCCTTATGATATACTACGTGATGAATCATCATTGAGTGAAAATAAAGTTCTTTTGAGTCATTAATTTTACCACAAAACCTTAAACTCAAACTCAAAAGTATTTAGTTAGCAATCAAAATTTTTAGTCACTTTGGTCCTTTTTATAGTTTAGTGTAAAGTATTTCTTGTATTAAGTCTTTTCCTTAGCAAACATCACCCATTGCAAGGCACATCTATATGTTTATCAATCCCTTGATCAATTTAGTCACAAATCTAAATCTAAATAATCCTTGTCTTAACCTAGGGTTATATCCAACTATTTTTTATTCAAACACATTTAAATCCACATAAAATCAGTTATCCAATAATTATAAATCAAAGTTTTAATGTCATTGAAAACTCACTGATCAATCATCTAATAAGTCCAAATCCAAGTTTGAATATGCATTGAACCTCACCCATAAATCAATCAAATCCAAACTTGAATAGTCATTGAAGTTTACCAATTGACCAATCCAACCCATACATCAATCAATCAATTTCAAACTTGAATACTCATTAATGTTTACCCATTGATCAACATCCAAATTTTACTTTAGGGACAACATCAAGTTAGTTTTTAGGCTTTTTTAGTCAAAATTCTTTAAATTCTTTTACAATTTCCACCCCATCCACAAATCAAAAGTCACCAATCATAATTAAAATGCATTTACCAATCCATCTATTTCCAACCTTAGAATCAAACTAAATCAAACTTTTGATTCACCTTCACCACCACCTTAAAAAATATATTTGAACCAAAACCCATTCAAAAATCAAACCCAAATTTAGTCAAATCCAAATATCTTCCATCCAAATCAACCTTTCAACTCCTACACCCTTCAAAACCAACCTTTCCACATTCATTAAAATCAACCATTTAGTTTTACATTCAACCCATTCCAAAACTTGAACCAAACTATATCAAATTAACATTTTTTCACAAACCCAATAGATTCAAGTCCATAAACCTTCACAAATACACAAAATCTGAATACTTTCACATTCAACACAAATCCAAAAAATCCATCCTTCCAAGATCAAGCTACCTCTTTAGCCCATTTCATTACTAGGGAATCTCAAAACCTTCCACATCAACATCACCCTACCACTAATAAACATATTTTAAACAACCAACCAAGTCTCCCATCCACTATTTATAGCCTTGATTCTAACATATCATATCACACTAACAAATGGAATCCAATTCTATCACCCCTACCATCTAATATCACTCTACCCCCAAAGTTAAAACATATCAAAAACTCCCAACCTATCAACAACATTATCGTACCTATTAAGAAAAAAATCACTCCTTTAAGGGAACCTTATGATGTATTCTTTCAAAAATTGGTTGCTACAAACTTAGTCATATTTTCAAACACAAAATACTTTGAGCCAAATGTCCCAAAACTTGAGTGGTATATACCTAACAAATTTTGTGATTATCACAAAATTGAAGGTCATTCTACAAACCGTTGTATGAGACTAAAACATTATATACAAGATTTGATTAATAAAGGGTACATTAAGGTAGAGCCAAGTGTATCCACATCTAAAAATCATAGCTTAGGGATATGATAATACATATTTTTTGATCCTAATCAAGCCACACCACTTCTAAGTCAAGGTCATAACCTTCCATCTATTTCTCAAGATCTCATTTTTGACACATTAATTTTCAACCAATCCATAGTCAATCAACCTACCTTTGAAAACCATGGTTTACCATCTATTTTTGATGAGCATCCCATATTTATTGAATATCTAATCTTCAACTAAAAACCTATCTTTGATCAATATCCCATTCTTTATTAAGATCCCATTTTTGATAAAGATCCCATTTTTGACTAAGATCCTATCTTGGACAAAACATACTTCAACCAACATAGCTTATCACCCATTTAAAAAATAACCAAACCCTTATAAATTATTGAATATCCCATCATCCCACAACATGCATCCCATGTGATAGAGGTAATTATAGACAAAACAATCCATGAGTAAGGTATTATCAAAACTATCCATTTTGAAGTAAACATTGGACCCCATAGCATCAACTACAAACCATTTAAAAGTCAATGTAAAGATTTAAATGATACTTTTTGGGTTTTTATGGGAAATTCATCTATAATCAAAACATGATCTATTCATAGTCTCTACAAGGATTGTGCCACCACCACTCTTTTCATCAACATCACCAATCCTGCCTTCAATCTTACAAGCTAGTATGCTGCACCTATTAATTAGAACTAATGATATTACTTATAGTTAACTTCCTTCCATGATAATAAAATAATTATATAATTCCTATTTGGTCTCCTGCCAAAATATCATCAAGAAACATCTACATATTTTGAGGAATACAAAGTGTACCTCAATCAAAATGAATCTTACAATCTAAATATAAAACTGACATATCATAGTGAAAACTATTTTGAGGCACTATCAGATGATAAAAATATAAATTTTAGTCAAAATCCAAATAAAAATATAGAAAATAAAAAATATGAGTCCCTTAGTGAAAACCTCTTTGAGGTCTTATTGGACAATCCAAATATAAATCCCAATCAAAACAATCAAGAAAAATCTTTTGGTTAAAACCTTTCTATGGCACTAATGGATGGCAAAATTAATATATCCTATGAACTAGCATAGTTTTAGGATGGATCCCCATAATAAATTGAAGATATCATTGATGCAACATTAAATTTTCAAATCATCCAACTTACAATTACTCCTAGTCTTGCTGAACATGAGGTTGTTGGTCCCATTCACTATTTACATCATGACCCATATACTTATCCCCAATATAATTCCATCCCTCCAAATCCTTCATGCACTCAATGCACATCCTTCATCCAACATACATTATGTGTTACCCTATTTGGTATCACCCTCTATCTTAGGGGCTATTATAGTAACTTGATAAATTTGGAAGAAGCCAACTTAGAAATCAAAGAAGTTGTTGAAGACATTTCTAAAGCACATAATTAAAATATTGATAGGGTTCAACATCATGCATCTCAAACCCTTTTATAATTGAGGTGCCAAAAAAAAAAAAAAAAAAAAAAAAAAAAAAAAAACTAGAAAGAGAAAGAGAAATAATTTGTACAAAGGTGAAAACCATTTCTATGGCATATTGGGCAAGTACCTTGATGAAAACCAATTTTTGGTGTCATGTGTAAAATAATCAATTATCTATGAGTACCTTACACATGGGGGAAAGATCATTCCATTTCAATCCTATGAATTTTAAATAATCCCTCCATACTTACCCATCCTAAAACTATTCTAATCCCATCCTCCACCATCATATTCTTATCCTAAAGCATCCTTACTTATCCTAATTTATCCTAAAGCATGCTTACCCATCCTACACCTATTTAAATCCATCCTAAACTCATCTTTATCCACCATAAACCATCATTAAACAACCTTACCTATCAAAATCCATCCTTATACATTTAATCCCAAACTTATTGAAACCCATACTTATTAATCTAGTCTTTACCATCATAAAACTATCTTTATTCCCATTTTGACCTTGGTAAGGAATTGGAAATATCTTAAGACATGTTTTTGGAAACACCTTAGTGTATCCTTACAATTATGATTTGATGACAAGACACTTGTTTCTTACCTTACATGTTCCTTGGAGTTATAATCTTAATTACCATCCATTCCTATAATCCATACTCCATCCATAATGTATCCCTTCCATCCATTACCACTCCCTTCCTCGATGCTAGAATATGGTTTCCTATTTACTAGTATTACTTTTATATACATATATAAATCCAAAAAAAAAAACAAAAGCATTAGAAAATCCAATAAAAAACCAAAAAAATATTATAAAATCCAACAAAATGTAAAACAAATTCTATTATCCTTAGTTACATACCCTAGTCATCCCTTATATAGATTACTCTTCAGACCGTTCAACATTGTCAAAAATCTCATATGTTGAAGGGTTATACTCTAGCCATAGACATCCAAAAAGTATTTTAATTGTTTTTATAGTCATTTGTATACTTATTTTCTATTCAATTTCTTGTAAATATTAAGTGTTTGCTTGCTTCCACAGTGTTTATTTACTTCCTTATTTGTTTTACTTACTTCATTTTCATTGTTGAAAACATTTATTTTTTTATCTTGTCTTTATTGTTTATTCTTGTGTCTAGATCACTATGTGATTTACTGATGGTGTTATTATTATCTTCCATATCATGATGCATTAAGTTTTTCCCTTATGAATATATTAGTCCTTACATGTATCACATAATAGTCATCATGGTTTTTCTATACCATTGGTGCATATTGTCATAATGAATATCAAAAACTAGGTTGCTCAAATCTTAATTGATTGACATTATTATTGGAAATAGAAAACAAAGAAAATAAATAGTGGCAACTATCAAATCATCTCACATCCTTGGAAGAAGCATCTGTGTGTCATCTCAGATTAAGCTATTGTGGTGTACTCCTTAGAGGACCTATGACAAGTTGAGAAGATTGATCCATATAATCCTTTGAGGCTATAGTCAAACTTGTATCTTCCAGGAAAATTTAAAATAGACACTATGTTAATCATTTCATGCTTATTCTCCATTTCAAACACACTCATTAACATTCACAATCACATCAACAAACACTTTAAGTTATTAAACAACATTCTTCTTATCTAAACTAATGTTTCCAATTCATTTTTAATTTTTTTGAATGACTTATCCTAAACCAAAATCAAATATGTCTACATGGTTGCATTATCCTTTCAAGTACCTTATTTTTTGAAAAAATGATAGCTAAAATAGAGTCTAGAGTCAAAAGTTATGTCCTCCATAAGATGGTCACTTTTAGTGTAAAATGAATTTGCAACTACCTTGAACAAATTCACCACTATACACACCAAAGTTGAAGTTATGAAAATTGTGAAATCATTTTCTTAACAAATTATCCATTATGTTTAATGAATTCACCACTATACATGCCAAATTCATAGTTATGAGAATTATGAAATCATTTTCTTAACAAATTTTCCACTGTGTTCAATGAATTTACCACTATACATGCCAGATTCATAATTATGAGAATTGTGAAACATTTTATTAAAAAATTCTCCACTGTGTTAAATTAATTCACCATTATACATGCTAATTTCATGATTATGCTAATTTCAAAATCATCTTTATCTCCTTTCCTAAGCATTTAACTACACAAAAACTAAATTTGTTACCTCATACAACCCATAATCACCTCTCTATTTCATCCATCACTTGAATCCATGCTATTGAATCATTTGATCCATCATTATTAATCCATGTGGTTGGTTCACTTCCTTGTTTATGTTTACACATCAATAATCCATGCTCATTTCTTACTCTTCCCATTTGATCTCCTATACCTATCGATTGGGATCGAAACCTTCACAATATCCATACTTTCTCTATCCATCCATCACTCAATCAATAAATCAATTATTCAACTCATCCAAGCTCCCACATCCTTTCTTCATAGCTTTATGATGGGATATATCATTCCCACATCTACTCCTATGAACCTTGATTCATAAGTCACATTCAAAACATGTATCTTATAGTCATATAAAATGTGAAAATTGGTAGTTTGAGTGTGACTTGTGACACCCAACCCATAGGTCCCTCTTGCATGCTCTCATGACCCTTCCGTTGACCTTTTCATTGGTTTTTAGTCATCCATAGAATTTTGAGACTTGATTCAAGCTCAACCAGGCTACTTTTCCCATGACAAATCTATCCCCTAGGTCTCATACCCTCAAGACAATAGCACCCAAGTTAGATTATAATACTAGACCCTAGGGTGTCCCATTTCCAATGCTCCTATCTAATCACCTTTCGAGCCCAGCTGATCATTTTCTCTCAATTTCTCTTCTTCATTATTATATCCTAACACAAATACATCTAACCCATGACTAATAAATATCTATAAAAACCTATTCAAAGTTCATTTAGAAGGGGTTGGTAATTATTTTAAAAGAAATAAAGAGTACGAGTAAGACCACTAAGGCAAACTTCCTTATTTTCTACATACATCCATTCAATACAAATACTAACATATTCAAACCCTCACATTAGTCCCTAACCACTATTGAACAAAGCACATCAAGTGGGAGAAATACATATGGCTTGATCCCTCTTCAGAGTATTGGTATGTAGGCAACATGCCCATATAAGGGGTGTGGATACATGTTCAATGTATCTTACACACACTACCCCCCTCTTTTTCAAAGTTTTCATTCAAGTTCAAGCACAAGCAAGATCTAGGGTTAGAGATTAAATTAGATCTATAAGGAGATTACTCAATATTCAAGACTTAAAATTTCATAGCTAGAATAATATAGGGATAACAGATAAAACCCAAAAAATTTAGACCACTATGAGAAATTTAGATAATAGTAACGGGACCTGGACTATAACATTAGACCCTAAAGTGTTCTATTTTTGATGTTCCTATCCTTTCACTAAATGAAATATAGATCCTAGTTCATGACACTATCCCAATCCTACACAACTGGTATTAGCCTCTGTCTCAGTGTATTAACATAGGTTTAAGCTAAGTCACATTTCTCTTCATTTATTACTATTTTTGGAAAGGCACAAATTAAAATTAAATTAAACAAATCAGTAGCTTAATTATTGAAATATTATTTATTGATTTAATTAGCTTAGACATTTAACAAAATTAGGAATAATACTCTAATATTCTAAAAAAATGATAAATCATTTGGTGAACTTGACTTACTTCATTTGTGCATAAAAACCCTAGAAACCCTAGGATAAATTTCTTGCTGATTTTTCCAAAAAATTTCTAATTTTTTACCTACATGTTTAAATTATAAATTCAATTTAATTTATAAAATTCCATATTAATTTTAAAATAACTTATTTTATTAAAAACTCTATTTGCATATACTAGGTCCCTTTAAATCACAATTTTTCCAATATTTTTTTGATTTTTTACTTGCATATTTAAATTAAAAAATCACTGCAAATTTTAAAATTCTATAGTAATTTTTAAAATATCATTTTTCAAAATCCTAGCTACATATACTAGGTCCCATCACTTTTGAGGAATGACCTTACATGTTTGTGAGTTTTGTATCCTTTTTATGCACTTTCTAGTTTGTTATTTTTAGGACTTTACATCTCCTATATTTAGTACTTTCCTTCTATAACACCTTGCTTATTACAAATTATTAAAAAAAATTCAATCAATTTTCAAATTATTTTCCTACCTTAGCAATGGCCCAATACATCAGTTTTGATGAAACTAATAAGAGGGAAATCTAATACCTTTTTACTAAACACCCTGACACACAAGATAAAATGCTTAAAATACTATAAGAGGAACAAAAGAAAGTGATCAATGGTTAATCTTCTCAAACCATAGAGCCATTAGTTGTAAATGACATTACAGGGGCAACTATGTCTCAAAAACCCCCTATAGCAACCCAACCTTCCTTTGAGGCACCACTAGTTACAAATAGTACATCTTTACCTCTTGATGTGGCATACCTTGTGCAAGAGATACAATCTCTTCAATCCAAGGTGCTACATCTTGAGAGGGGTGGCTCTAGACCTACACAGGCCTTGGATTATTTTTCTCTACTTCATACATCATTGGCATGTCATATTGCTTTAACACCCTTGCCACTAGGTTTTATTCAACCTAAGCTCACTCTATATGATGACAAAGGTGATCCAGAGACACATTTGAGTGCTTTTCATGCTGCATACTTGAACTATGTGTCAAATGACTGAAAACTTGCCAAGATATTTATATTAAGTCTAAAGGATTATGATTTACAATGGTTCTATAGTCTACTAAATCAGTCAGTCAATGCATTCAATCCTTTACCTGACATGTTCCTAGCTCATTTCAGTATTAACATTAGTGACAAAGTTTCCTATGCCCAAGTTTCACAACAAAAAAAAGGTCAAATGAGCATCTCACAGATTATGTTATTTGATATAATACTACCCTAGCTAAGATGAATAACCCCGTGGCTGATTAAGAGTTACAAGATCTCTTTAAATAGAGTCTTCAACTAGATTTACATGAATCAGTAATGTTTAAAAGGTTCTCTTCTTTCACTGAGTTGTGTCACACACTAAAGGAAAGAGAAGTCAAATTAATCTCAATGGGTAAACTCAAGTACACAAGTATATTAAAAACAAAAAACAAGATTAACAATAAAATCCCATACAAATTAAAGATCAATGATAATAAGAGTCAGAATCAACTTATAGTCAAATAGATTTAGATCCCCCTCAGTGAGTGGTTTTATTAGCACCTCTTCAATGAAATTTTACCAATCTACTAGTATTTCCAGCTAGAGTTTTATAGCAGTTATTGGAATGTAATATCATATCTCTCTATCCTATTTAGTAATTTGATCCAACAAAGCCTATTCCATAGGGATATGATCAAAATGCATTTTGTGATTTTCACAAGGCAACGAGCTACATAATAAATAGATGCATCAGTTTGAAACATAAGATACATGACTTGATAGATGGAAATGTTATTGATCTTAGAACTTTAGTTGAGCCTCCTCAAGCAAAAAAAACATAAGATAAAGCTTTACAAATATTCTTAGATCCTTTCCCATAACATTATAAAAAAGAGACAGGGGATACATCAAGTGTTCACCATGCATATCATGTACATCCTCCATCAGTTACATACCAGGCACCTTTAGTTGAGACACATCCTTTGAGTAACATGATTAGTGTGTATAATTATAGAGTTACAAATATACCTTCCATCTCCTTCTCAAATTAGGAGATAGTTGAGGATGATTTAGATTATCATGCACTCTTTATCAGGGCTTACATTCATAATCATCCTATTCATAGTGTTCTCATTAATAATGGATCTAGTGTGAACATGTGTACTATGACATTATTATAGCATTTGGGATATTTAGAGAAAGATATTACCCTAATGGACATAGTTATCAGTGGATTCAATGGGCACATATAGAGTTCATTGGGTGAGATTATACTTCCTCTATAGGCTAGACCTACACATGTGGCTAAACCATTTACTATTATTCCTAATGCAGTATTTTTTGATATGTGACTTGGTTGACCATAGATTCAAAAACTTCAAGCAATACCTTCTACATTTCATATATGCATGAAATTAATTCATGTTAATTAGGTTATTATAGTTGGTGGAGTTTTATGAGTTACCATTCCCCACTTTAGAGCCATCTTCTATGTTATAGTCACCAATTTTAGTTCTACCATCAGTTTTAGTTTCTCCACTAGTCACTGTTCTACCTCTAGTTCAGATTTAGACACAGTCAAGGAATTACTCACTAACACAAAGAGTTCATACACTTCCATGGAGGTCTCTTTTAGAGTATCCATAGTTTCAAGATTTTAGATAGCTTCTAGCTATAGTGTTCACACCTAGTGTAGTATCATTGAGGTCTCATGCCTCTACACATAGAGCATATGTTTAGAGAGATTATTCTACTACAAGAGGGTCTCTAAGAGCCCTAAAATTGCATCCACTTCTTAGAGTTATAGGGGGACCCCACATTTGATTTCCACTACAAATATTTTAGAGCATTTACAATGTACACAACTTTTAGATCTATAGTCTTAGCCCTTCCATTATGCTTCATGATCATGCATCATCCTTCTCATTGATATAGGACACCATGATAGGGAGTTTCCCATGAGACTCATTGATTATGATCATCTATCCTCAACCTTACTTGTACATAGTTTCTTAGTATTTATTGTGCATAGTCGCCTTATGATTTATTGTACATAACTTATTTCAAAATACAAAAACATTCAATTATTTCAAAATACAAAAACATTCAAAATTTTAAAATCCAAAAACATTCAAATAATTTAAAAACACAAAAACATTTCAATTATATGCATTATCCATGATTTACATTTCTACTACCATATTAGACTTACATTTGCTATTCTATGCTATTGTTTGTCAATGTATCTTCATTATCATGCTTCATTTGATCTTATTTAAGTGTGTTTGGTGAAATTTAGATCCTTGATTGCTTCACTCTACCCATTGAGGGGGAATATTATTTCTACATAAGAGACACACATCATTATATTTACCCACTGGGGGCATCTTCTACATGACTACACCATCTAAGTTATGTCATTCCTATATCACACACTCTAGTTATCATGTTGATATACATTAATTAGTAGCTTACATAGATTAATATATCGATATTCACTAGTATGTAGCACTTGTGTATTTCTTAGCATATACCTAGTCTATTACTCCATGTCTTACAACTTTCACTTCTTTCTTTGATTAGTTAGATGTGATTGTATTTCTAGTATATTACATGCCTTCCTTTATTGTTTTACATAGATAGACGTGATTTTATTTTTTAGTTCCTATTTTGTCTCTTATATGTGCCTTAGTATATTTTACAATGTCCTTTGCTTTTATTTGTGTGTGTGCCTTAGGACATTTGGAAATGTCCTTTGCTTGTACTCTTCTATGTGCCTGTGGCCCTCATGCCAACCTTGTTTGTTTGAAATTATATGTGTATGTGGAATTTGAACATGCCTTGTATGCTTGATTTCCTAGTTTGAGTGACATGTGCCCATGTCCCTTGTTTGCTTATCCCCTTGGCCACTCTTGTATTCTTCTTGCTTCTTGTCTTGTGTGCTTGTTGCTTATTTACTTCTCACTATTTTCAATTCCATGATCCACATAATGCATTATCTTGCTTTCTTGGATACCATGATAGACATCATGTTCCATCCTTTTTTGACAATTAACAACTAACATTTCTATTTCTAATTTAATACCTTGCACATGCTATTACATTATTATATCTATCTAGGCATACTCCTATTGATCCAAAAATCTCCAATACAAACCATGATATATCTTGATATATCTTATCAATTATAATTGCTATATCATGTATTTCATAGCATAACACACTTGCACAACTCTTTATTTTGAGGGTAGTCATTGCAGGGTATTTATTCTTACCCTTAAAAGAGGGGAAAACAAATAAGGGTTTTATCATAGAGATCAGAGCTCTTACCAATCAAAAAATTAGTTTCTAGAACACTTAAAATAGTAATTAGAGGTCAAACTAGGTAGAATAGACTAGAAAAATAGTGATGATTCTAGAATAGTCTTTAGTTTTAGAAAAGGACAACAGTGTTAGACATATACAAAAATTCTAGATACCAAGGTATAATATTTTTATCACTCCTATCTAAATAACAAAAAACCCAAATTTTCTAGAAACAGGTAGAAAGTTAAGCTCAAATATAATTTTACATATACAAACTAGTTTAGATTCAGTAGTTTTAGTATAATTTTTCTCAAAGAATACAGATATAGGGGGCATCATGCATGACATGATGGATCTCACTTCTAATTTTAGATTAGGAAGTTAGTATAAATTTCATATTAGAATCCATGTTATAGACACCAGTGATTGGATGCAATGTGCATGACACATTGGTCTTATTTAATTTCTAAGTTTAGCATATTACTCAAGAATTCTTAGCAGTTGCATGCCTTATTCCATCTGTAGGTGGTTGGCATCACTTCAGAGTGACTTTCATATAAGTCTAACCTCCACATTCTTGAGTTGCTTCCACATAAGCCTAATTTCCAAATTTGGAGTGGCTTTCATACAAGGCTAATCTCTTTCTAGAGTTGGCCAAGATTGGCCTAGTTTCCATTACACATTTGGCTATCCACACTACATTGTCAAGATTTTATAGCATTCATGGTCTTTAAGAACCACCTCATATGATACACATTCGTACCAATATCAGTTTATATATTTAATTCATAGGACAATGATAGAGTCAAAGGAATAGCTAGCCTTTGTATTCTTGAGCCACTTACTCAGAGGGATTGAGCACATAGTCTAAAGATAAATTAACACATGCATGCTCACATAACTTTACTTCATGGGTGATGATAGAGTCAAAGAGACAACATTTGCATTTTTGAGCCACTCTAAAAGAATTGAGCACTCAGCTCCATTCATGATATTACTCTTGGTACAACACATATCTAGCACATATCCAACATCACTCAACATCACTACAAGTTTCGTATTGGTCTGCATACTTAGTGAGGTGTATTCATTCCTTTATTTTCCTCTCTCTTTTACCCATCTTTGTATATTCTTATTTTAGATATAATGTATCTAGTAAGAACTAATCTACTCTTTATTTTCTCTTGAATATTTACACTTCACAACATGATCTCTTTATGCACACATAACATCACATAGCTTCATGAGCTTCACCCTTGTAGGTAAGTTTAGGTACACTTTCTATTTTCCTTTTATCCTAGTATTTTGCTTTGCTACATCACTAGAATAAAGGGGGGGGTGTAAATTTAGTCATAATAAATATGAAAATTGGTAGCTTGAGTGTGGATTGTGACACCCAACCCATAGATCCCTATTGAGTGATATCATGACGCTTCTATCCACCTTTTTGATAATTCTCAATCATCCATATACTTTTGAGACCTGATTCTAGCTCAACTAGGATACTTTACCCATGAAAAATACGTCCCCTAGGTCTCATACCCTTAGGATAATAGTGCCCAAGTTAGACTATAGTGTTGGACCCTAGGGTGTCCCATTTTTAGTGCTTATGTCCAATCACCTTTCGAGCCCAAATGACCATTTTATCTTGATTCCTCTTCTTCATTATGTCAACTTAGAATGAATGCATCTAACCCATGACCAATAGATCTCTATAAAATCCCATTCAAAGTTCATTTAGAAGGGGTTGGAAATTATTTCAAAAGTAAGTAAGAATACAAACAAGACTATTAAGGCAAACTTTCCTAATCTCTACCTATAACCATCTAATACCACTACTAGCATATTAAAACCCTCACACCAATCCCTACCCACCTCAAACACACCTAGTTTAGAATTTTTGCATCTGCATAACACTATTGCACAAAACACATCAATTGGGATAACTACATATGGTTTGATACCTCTTAAAAGTATTGGTATATAGGTAGTATGCCCACACAAGAGGTGTGGATACATGTTCAATGCATCTTATACACACTAACCCCCCCTTATTTCTCAAATTTTTCATTCAATTTCAAGAAAAAGGAAGATTTAGGGTTGGAGATTAAATCATCTCTACAAAGATCTTCATCAATAGTCATGACTTGAAATTTTATAAGAAGATTAATATAGGGATAGCAAATAAAACCTAGAAAACTCAGATCTTTGTGACTAGTTTGGATAATAGAGGTAGGACCTAGACTATAGCATTAGACCTTAAAGTGTCTTATTTTCAATGCTCCTATCCTTTCATTGAATGAAATATAGATACGTTTTCATGACATTGTCCCAGTCCTACACATTTGGTATCAACCTTTGTCTCAGTCGTATCAGCATAGTTTTAAGCTAAGTCATATTTCTCTTCATTTATTACTATTTTTAGAAAGTTTCAAATTATAATTAAATTATACAAATCAATGGCTTAATTATTTTAATATTATTTACTTATTTAATTAGCTTAAACCTTTAACTAAATTAGGAATAAGACTCAAATATTCCCAAAATCATTAAATCATATCTCATCTCAAGATGTATCACTTCCTAATCCACTCCTTGCATATATAATTTTTTGGGATCAAATAAATCCATCATCACATCCAATCACAATGAGCAATCATTAAGTTAAGTGTGTTAATAACATCAATGGGTCAAACTTACATTACATTATCACTTCTTTTCCCACATTGGGAGCACTACATCTGGTTTGATATCCCCACTTAGACTTTGTCCATGGTGGATTATTTAGGAAATTCTTAGAGACACAAGGTTTCTAGGTTCAGTTCTACCAACATCATCCATCTAAGCCATTTCATCGACATTTTATACCATAATTTAATCAAAGTTTATATCTCCTTATCAATGCTTGAAAAGATCAATTTTGTAAATCTTTATCACAATTCAGACAATCTATATTTTTAATTTTTTGGATTGTGGCTTACCATCATTGGGATATATCATTCCCACATCCACTCATGAGATCCCTGAGTCTAAGCACAATATAAGCATGTAGTCTAAAAAGTGGGAAATGTACTTTTTCTAAAATCTTCCTTAGCATTTAACAACTAGGGGTAAATAGTTTTACATGTACCCTCCACAATATTGCAAACATTACTATTGAGACAAGTATCTTTATTACTGATAAATTTTTTATCAATTCCATATTCCATTCCTCTTTTATTTATTTTGAGTGTTTATCCATTTTCTCACACAAAGTCGCAAGGGGACATCATCACACTCATTCTCATTCATTAGGGGTAACTTTTTTTCTCCTTAATCATCAACACTTTACTTCTTATACTATTCTTCAAAATAGTAATGCTTTGCAACAATATTTCAAAGAGGGGAAAATGTAGACATGTAAATTACATTTAATTTTTAAATTCACCTAAAACTTATTAATAATTATTCTTAAATTAATTTATCACATCTCCCTCCAAATTCAAACAATTGAATAAATCAAATTAATCAATTGTTCACACTTTAAATCCTTATTTAAATATAAATATGGATTTTACACCTCACCCAATGTATTCCACCTTATTCTCCCTCACATGCTATGTCATTCCAACCAAACCCACAACTTCCTCAACCTCCTTTGAGTCATCCCCTGAGTTGTCAAGAAATTTTACTCATTCTCGCTGACTTAGCTAACCATTCCCACACTTTTCTCAACCATTTGAAATGGTCATCATCATCATGGGTAAGGATTCATTAACCTTTATTAATTATTTAGATAATTAAATAAATCCAAATAATCATCCATTGTTGGATCTTCTTTTAGAAAGCTATAAATAAGCTTGATAACCATTATTTTCATCCATCCTGACTTATGTCAAAGAAGTGATATTCAATTCAAAATAAAATAAAATAAAATAAAATCAAAGCATCCAAAAACACTTTTTTCACCAAAACACCACCCATTCTCCTTTTAATTGGAAGAGTGAGAAACCAAATTATTGAAGAGCAAATCAAGTTTACATCACAATGGAGAAAACTTGCATATTTAAAATATAAGTTTGTGTTTACTATTTTTTTGTTTGTTGCTCTATCTTAGATTGAATTTGGATTAGATTGAGATTTAATATTTAGTTAATTTCTTAGAATTTATATATTTAGTTCATACATATGCACCTAGATCCACTCATCTTAATAATCCTATTATACCTACTAATTTGACCCAAAATTATAACCTTGTCTAATTAACTAATATGCTAATTTAATACATAATATTACCTACACCCCATAAAAATTTACATACCCTTATAACCAATTAATTCCCTCATTAAACTACTAACTAGCCTACTTAACCACTAATCCACCCACTAACCCACTTACAAATTTAAAATTCTAACTTATTAAACTACCCCCTAGCTACCCTACCACCCTAGCCTCACCTACATCCATATGAATCTTAAAAATAATTTAATTACCATATAATCCATCATTATCCCATAAAATAATCAATAAACCTCTAGAACTAGGGAATCTCCATTAGGATTCTAGAGGTCTCTAAATTAGAGGCTTTTAAATAATTTAAAATTCCCTAAAAATGTCCTTCACCATCATATAAGAACCATGATTGGGCCATGGATAAAATAACTTGAAAATCAATAATCCCTAATTATACTCTCATAATCAACCATTCTAAAGCATCCTCATACTCTTGCCAAGCCATTCAACAATCTAAGGAAGCCATTATAGTCATTTTGAAGCTTAATGTAAGCAATCTACACTCAATCAATTTGGCATTCGAATCTGATTAAAGATATTGGAGAGAAGTCATAAGGGACAAGGTGATGGTAATATTTCATGCTTGATTAAATGTATGTTCCTTTATTACCTCCTTTTGATGTTGTTGTGTTGTTGGGTTTAAATTAGTAAATATAGTAGTTTTTATAAATAATTCAAAAATATGACCAGACATTGGTGATCATGATGGTACAATCTATTTAATCTAACTTCCTTTCTTGTTATAAATGTTTTGATAAATTTTAAGACTAACTAGATGAAAAACAAGCTCTAAAATTGATCAAATTTTCATGTACAGGTAATAGGTGATTTTGCTCTACAAATCATGGTATTATAGTCATGGTTTTGTTGTAAAAGTAGAGATTTTTCACTAACTACCATTTTGACCACTAATGATTTACCTTTTGATAAGTTTTTGGGATTATTAAAATATTATAGATTTGTGAAAAGTTATTTTTCATAAAAATTGTAATTTTGATATTTGACTTGTAGTTTTGCAGACTATAGTTTTAAACCAAACATAACCAGTTTTTGAATATTTTTTTGATCTTCTATGGATTTATATCAAAGTATTTTTATTTTCTGGTGTAAAAAGATCATTTTTGGCTCAATAAAGGACAAACATCAGCCCTATTAACCTCACAATTGGCACATAATATCATAGAAACATAGTCATAATATCATCATAAAGTTATGATATTGCCTTTGCATGTCATGATTTTGCATTTTTAGTTAAAACTATCAAATTGATCTACCAACCTTTGATTGCCTGACATCTGTCTATCTTTGTGTAATCATATTCTTTGTGAAATAAAGTAGAGGCATCATCCCTAGATATCTTTACAATCATCATGCAATACTATAATACATAGTCATGGTTTTTCATAAAAGTCATGATATTGCCCTCGATAATCATGATTTTGTCTTGGTGATTTAAGTTATTAGGATAGTTTTTTAATAGGTTTTTACTTGTTACTTTTGCTTAACTATTGACAGGAAGAAGACATGGCGATACCTAAAGAGATATTAAACTTCCCTATATACTCGTTGGATTATCTTGTGTAAAACTTCCATTTGTGAAGTAGTGATACTGTATAAAAATAAGTGATTTTACAATTTTGACTAAAAACTATACTATAATATTTTATATTTTTGGATGTAGGTAATGGTCTAAACAATCTCTTTGCAACTAATATCATTTTTTTCTTACCTTTTGAGCTACTTGTGTATAAATATTGCATTTTCACATTAATTTTTAAAGGTCAAAATATTATACCATTTTGTCAAATCTTGTCTTTCTACAACATTATCTTGATAAACACATTTGCAATTAATTGTAAGCACATTTTTATTCTAGTCTAAAGATTATATTAATAAAGTTTTTATCTTCCTAAAAAATATACAGATTGTGAATTGTAAATTTTTAATAATAATTGTGATTTAAATTAACTACTTGCAATTTTATAGAATTCATAGAGTTCCTATCATGGTTAGAAGACAATCCAAAATATCATAAAATTATAGTTTCAATATTTCATAAAATCTATCATTTTGTAATCTCTAAAAGCAATTTTTTTTTACATTGACTATGTATCTACATTTTTAGAGGAAAGAAGAAATTTTACCTATTTTCAAACTACTAATTCATTTTATGTAGGACCATATAATGAGGATGCATTAGATTATTTTTATGACTTGTGTTCTTACAAAATGAGTGCCTAAATTAAGCATTTTAGTTGTATACTTGTATATATCTTTTGTGTGTCTTGCTTGCTTGTTTAAATTTCATCACATAGATAATTAATAAATTAATCTTGCTTGAGTATCAACCCATTTGTTTTTATGATAGCATGTGATGTGGAATTCATTCCCACACACTTGTTTAATCACTAGGAGTTGGTGATGTATATTTCATCACTGTGCATTCAACTAAAATCCATGTTCTAGTGGAGTATAAATATTAGGGACAACTATCATTAGGCTAAGTGGTTGACCCCATACAGGTCATCTATGAAGGGCAATGTTTGACTCTCTAAATAAGAATTAGACATCACCTTATATAGATTTAGGTCCTATGTACCTTTGTGTATCTTAGGGATTCCCCTAGAAACCCTTGTGTATACCTAGAATATGACCTAATAACCATAATAGGTGCTCTACTTTTAGAGTTAGTATCAGCTCCCAAGAGACCACCAAGTGCAAATAAGGTAAAGAGGGTTTGGTAAATTTAATAATTAGTCATTAGCATATAACCTCACCAATGAAACCATTATATAGTGCAGGCATCTGGTTATAAACCCATTTGGTTGACTAAAATTAGGTCTCATGTTTAGGCATGTTGTGCATGTGTGTTGTGTTAAGGCTTGCATTATTTGTGAGCCAAGTCAGCCTATCTATTTTATAAAAAATATATAGAGACCTTAAACCCATAATTTCATATCACTATTCACACCTTTTAGATAATAAACCTTTATTTTGAACACAAACTTTAATGGTCACCCATCATCCTCTACCCTAGTCACCACCTTATTCTACCTATCCTTGATCAAACATTTATAAATGTCTACAACCTTGCTTGGTTTAAATCTAGCATCCATCATATCATCATCCTATTTTTTCATACCTATCACCCATCTAATTGTCAACTTTTCTAGTGTGAAGAATATCTTGTTGTTTTATCCTTCTTATCTCTTTGCTATATTAAATCCTTATATTGTGTTTACTTTGGTGATATTTGGTCATCCTAGTATCCATATCACCTTTCTTGACCACTTTTAGTGTTGTGTTTTAGATAAAATTAGTATCCAAAGTCACCTTCTCTCCCATCATCCTATATTCAAGTCACATCTAATCACCCTTTTTACATCACCCTCATCATCCACCATGCCTATCAGAACCCATACCCAAATTCCAAGAATGGGACAAGGACCCAATCAATAAAATGACATCTTTATCAATCTAGGTGAATGAAATAGGGATAATTATGACACACATAGTGACATGCATACCCCTAGAAAGGAAGACCAGTTTACAAATGAATTCTTCCATTTTGATGAGGTTAAGGCTAACTTTGATCAATATATCTATGAGAACTAAGATCAAATTATTTCCCAAGTCATTAAAATAGGGGTCACACTTCCTTGTACCTCTAACTCAAGCCTTTTATGACATCTTATCTACCCATCAACTAGACCTAACACTCCACCTTATCAAAATAATGTCAACCAAGAACAAGAAGAAGATAATCCTATGGATCATGAACAAGAACTTGATAAAGAAAAAGATCCCCTATAAAATAATTACATTGAGGGTAATAGTATAATAACCATCATGAAGGATTGATTAGACCAATTGACTTATAAAATCAATTTCCATGCCTCTCAAATTGATTCTCAAAATAAATGACCCACTTCACTAAGACAACCTGTTAGAAATACCCATACCAATCCCTCAAGACCTATAACAATCCAAGCACAAGAATCCAATCCCCCAATAGACCCCTCATTCACTTAAGAGTAGAGGATGATGAAGGATACTCTTCAATAGATTGATCTTTACACCCAAGCAATGAGATATAAATATGAGGAATTTTGTACATCTCCTTTGGACATGAGTATCCTATAAGAACCTTTCCCAACACATTTTGAGATCCCAAAATTTGATAAATATAGAGGGAACGGGGATCCATGAGACCATGTGTAATACTTCTATGTATCATGTCATGAGTTTACCTATGATTATACTTACCTTCTTAGAATCTTCCCCAAAAGCCTCATGGGGCCTACATTAGAATGGTTTATGCATTTACCTAAAGGTTACATATCTAGCTTTAGGGAGTTAACATAAAAGTTTGTGCAACACTTCTCCTTCAACATTGAACTTGACATATCTATCATATATATTTATAATACTAAACAAAGAAATGGGGAAGTTTAGCCTCATTTTCTATTCGATTCCATTACATGGTTCTAGAGAAAGATTTAGCCAAAATATTCATTGAAAATCTCAATACTGAATTGAAATATCAACTAAAGATACAATGTGCCAAGTATTTTAATGAAATCATAGAAAAGGGGATTAAAATTAAAAGGCACTCATTGATAAAGGCATTGTTAAATTATATACCCAAAATGAACAGAGTTAGAACCAAGATAATACTTTTTTTGATAAGCCTAAGGTCTTTAATAAAAATAAAAATGTAATAGGGGATGAAGTAACATATTGTAAACATGTTCATATAGTGTAGAAATATTCCCCTACTAACAAACAAAATGTATCCACTATAAGGGATCCATGGGTAAATCCAAAACCCTAAATGGGATTTAGGCCTCTAACTAGTTTCGATGTACCCAAAAAAATGGTATTGTAATAGTTAATAGCTGAAAATGCTATTACTCTCCCTAAAATCTGACCATTGGATGATAGTAAAGAATGAATAGATTGGTATAATGAAGATGAATTTTTTCAATATCATAGAGTCAAAAGACATGATACTAATAAGTGCATATAGTTAAAACACTACATCCAAGATTTAATTGAGAAAGGGGATATAGAAGTAGAAGGGGAGAGTCTAACCAATCAATCCAAGAATCAGTAGATGGGAATATATCAAGACCCCTTACCTAATCATGATTAGAGGCAATATAAACCACTTAAATATTAGGGTCAAGCCTCCAATTCTAATCAAACTATCATTCCATTCCATAACATTATATCAACACCATTAAAATTTGAGGCCCCCAAGAGCCCACACAACACCATTAAAATTAATAGGAAAAAAACTGACTGTATAGTAATTACATGGCATAGCAAAATTAAAATTCTTAGAGTACCTCCCAAAGATCCATCCACTTTAGCATCTCAAAAAGTTAATATTTCTAAAAAAATTTCTATCTCTTCCAACAAACCATACGACATCATACAATAGCTTGAGAAAACTCCAACCCAAATCTCTCTTATGGATCTTCTTAATGTCATCATTAAATTGGGATATTATTAACCAAGTCCTGAATGAACTCAAAGTCCCTAGATATATTGATACTAACCAATTTTAGGCATTGGTGGGTCATTTATTCCCTTCCCAATAGATCACTTTAAGTACACAAGACATGCCACCTATAGGCTCACATCATAACTATCCATTATTCATTGAAATTTCCATCTCTAACCATAAGATCCCATGGGTACTCATAGATGAAGGGTTAGCTTAAATTTGTGCAATCTAGACTTTCTCAAGAAGTTAGGGTACTTTGAGTCTTCATTAGGGCGTACTTTAATAATGATCAAATAATATGATCATAATGAAAGGCCATCGATTAGAACTATTTATCTTCCTATAGTTATGGGACACATAGTCAACCAAACTTTAATTCATGTAGTGAATGTTGATCTTTTATATAATTTACTTCTGGGATGCCCATGGATCCATGGAATGTGAGCATTTACCTTTACCCTCCATCAATGCTTAAAATTCCCTCATTTAAGAATGGAGGTTACCATCCCAAGGTAAATAGAAGACTTTCATATATGTCAAATGGACCAATCCTATCCCACTTGTTACTACACCAACACTTATGGCTCTACTCATAATCTAAAATGTACAAAGTATATCCACCCTGATGATTTAACACTTGCTTCAAATGAATCCCTAGACATCACACATCTTAAGATCAATTCTATAGGTTGTATATATTATGAATAAAAAACTTTTTATGTTGGAAACCTACCACTCTCCCCACATAACTATAGGTCCCTGACCATGGGGAAAGATAATCCCATCATTTATCAGTCTGGATCCATCACCTTTACTAATGAAAACATGCTATTGGGAGAATATTTTAAAGAACCAGATGATTCATGGCTTATTCTCGATGATGAGGCCTCAGAGTTACATAAAAATAAGTATACTCAACTTCAAAAGATGCTTCAAAATATGAGTTATAAAAGGAAAGGACTAGGAAGAGATGAATAAGGTAGGATTGAACCTATAGAGATTCAAGAACACCCAAAACATCTTGGTTTAGGGTAAAAAACTTTGGGAATCAACCTAAGCACTATCATCTTTGACACTTCAATTATTGAGGAGTCTACCTTTGATGAAGAAATTGAAACACATTCTATTTATAGTCTCTATAAGGATTTGGCTACCACCAATCTATTCAATGACACCACCATATCCACTATTAACATCTCCCTTTGTTACCCTACCCTTATAGATTGGGATCAAAAGAATAAAAAATATTTTGAATTTTTTTGAAGTGATGAATCCATTATAAAATATCTGGGGGCAAGATATTTTATGAGATTATAAGAACATAAGAAAGGTTTTCTATCAACTTAAATGAGTTTGCATATTTTAGAGAATAACAACCATGTCTAAATCAAATAGAAGAATAAGAATACAAAGATGAATATCCCTCTCCAAATACAAAAGACATTCAACCCACTTATGAAGAGTTAGAATCTCATCCAAAATTAGATATGGAGCTCATAGATGAATTTGATTTAGAAATAGAGGAATTACCATCACCCCCAACATATATAGGACTAGTCACCTTCTCTCATCGAGGAGGTTATCTTGGAATAAATGAGAGTCCTAAAATTATCAAATTAGGGGAAATTCTTACATCTGAAGAGTAACATATCCTTATTGAGCTTCTCAAATAATATATATGTGTTTGTATGGAGTTATTCAGACATGTCAGGGCTAGATCCAACCTTGGTAGTGCATCATTTAATGATTCATCTGAATGTAAAAATTTTTAAGTAAAAAATTCACAAGATGAATCCCAAGGTAGATATCTTAGTCAAAGAAGAATTATACAAGCTCCTATAAGCCAAGTTTATCTATCCCATTGATTATTCTGAGTGGATATCTAATATTGTCCCCATAACCAAACCATAAAGAGGAATCAAAATTGACACTAACTTCTGGGACATCAATAAATCATGTCTTTAAAGATGATTTTACCTTACCAAATATATAGATGATCATGGACTCTATTAAAGGCTATGAGATGTTATCCCTCATGGACATTTTTTTTTGTATATAATCAAATCAAAATTACTCCTAAAGATTAACATAAAATGACCTTTATCACTCCATAGGGGATTTTATTCTATCAAGTGATGCCTTTTGGTATTAAAAACATAAGTGCTACTTACCAAAGGGATATTGAAGTAATATGCCATGACATGATGCATGAAATAATTAAATATTATGTGGAAAATATATCAGGGAAGTCTAAACTTTGATCAGAGCATCCTATGGTCTTAAAGAAAATATTTGAGAGGCTTCAAGAATATAAGGTTAGATTAAGCCTAAAGAAATGTCTGTTTGGAGTTACATCAGGTAAATTATTGAGGTTTATAGTCTCTAAGAAGGTGATTGAGGTAGATCCCATGAAATTCAAATCTATTATGGAAATGCTTCCTAAAAATTTGAAGTAGTTAAGAAACCTTTAATGGAAATTGTAGGCTATTTTGGTTTATAATTCAATTAGTAGATAAATGTCATCCCTTAACCCATACATTAAAGAATGGAAATAATTTAATAGATATCTAAATGTCAAAAAGCTTTTGATAATCTCAATAAATATCTAATTAAGCCTCTGATCTTATCACCACCCATCTCAATATGGCCTTTATGTTTGTATATATCTAAAACACCTTATGCTATAGGGGCCTTACTATCTCAACACAATGATGAAGGCAAATAACAAGAAATTTATTATCTCAACAAGACATTGATCTCATACGAGTTTAACTATACCCCTATTGAAAAGGATTTCTTGGCCATGGTCTTTGCATCCCAAAAGCTCAGGCATTATATGTTAAACAACCAAGTCAAGATCATAACCAAAGTTGATCCTCTCAAGTATATGCTATCTAAATCGATTTTAACTGGAAGAATGGCCAAATGGATTATGTTATTAATCAAATTTGATATAGAATATATAAATTAGAAGACCATAAAAGGACAAGTCATCGTAGATAGACTTCCAACAACACCCATTGTAGATACCAAACCTCTTGTCATGGCCTTCCTAGATGAGTTTATATTGACTATTGCAAAATCAAACAATTGGAAGTTATATTTTGAAGTCTCTTTCACTATACATGGTTTGGGAGTGCGAATCATTTTGGAAGATGACCTAGTCCCTAAATCCTTCTAAATTTCTTTCTCATGCACAAGTAATATTGTTGAATATGAGGCCTTAATTGCTAGTCTTCATGATTCTCAAATGATTATAAAATAAGTGAATGAGGAGTTCTAAATAAAATATGAGAAATTTCTTCCCTATAAATAACTAGAGGATCAATTGAAGTAATTATTAGTCCAAAACATTTGAATAAGTTCCCATGGGAAGTAATAAAGCTACCAACTCTATGTCCACTATTGGTTCCTTGATCAATCTCATAGAAGATTTCCTTAAAAGCAAATTTGTCATTAAATAATTATTATTATCAGCTTATAAATTAGTGGATCATTATCAAATTTATTCCATACTTGATCCCATTTTATCCTAGTATCATGACATTTACACTTACCTCCAATACAACATCCTACCATCAGACCTCAATCATCACCAACACAAAGCCTTCATTCATCACACATCCTATTATACCATCCTTGGTAGAATGCTCTACTAGTGAGGATACGATGATACCTTATTTAGATTCCTAACATTAGAGGAGGATACTCTTGCAATCAAAGAGGTCCATAATGGTATCTATGGTGGTCATGTCATTGGGATAGCCCTGGACAAGAAGTTACTTTGGACTATATGCTATTGGCCTACAATGGATCATGATGATTGCTAGTATGTATGTAAATGTGTAGCCTATCAAAATCATGGTAATCTTATTCATGCCCCCACATAAGAGATAAAAATTATAATGAGCCGATGTCCATTTCCATATGGGGATTATATATAATTAAAAATAATAATTTGACATCATCTAATGGGCATAAGTGTAGACACTAGAAAACTACACATGATAGTTCTAGTTGTCAAAACACCTTAAGACCCCTATCAGACCTTGAGTTTAGTTGACTGCCTAGTTAGCTAAATCATCAACCTACTAACTTAACATTTAACCAAACTTTTTAACCCCCACCTTGACCAATTTACCTTTAGCACTCAACCATTGATGGTCAACCTAATCATTGATGGTTAACTTGACCATTGATGATCAGGTATCCTCACCTCCTAAACTTCCTCACATATCAACCAACTATGTGTAATATAACAAGGCACCATTTAATATATTCTCCTTATGAGGTGATATAAAACTTCCAATCATTATATCAGCAACCTCACCCTCTAGAGAACTTTCCATCTTCCATCTCTCTTTGCCTATAAAAGGAGGGGAGTAGGAGGTAAAAATAGATCAATCACATGAGTTATCAAGAATATTGATGTTCAAGATTTCCATTATCTAGTCTTGATTCAACAACCCAACATCATAAAAAAGACCTGAACCTCTACTAAATTTGCTTTTGAGGCCAAATTACTATTACTCTAGCAAAATTACTTCAGCCTTCCACCATTAACCATCTAGCAAGTTTTAGGTATTTTTCACTTGTTTCCATTATTTTATTTAATTTATAACCCCTTGACCTAATCAGACCTATTTTCACCCTATTTATTCTCCACCAGATCCTTAATAGAACCATTATCAAACCTTTATCTGACCAATAACCCATTTTGCAATTCTTTCTGATTACCTTTAGAAATACACAAGTAACTACCGATGGTTAGCATAACCATTGATGGTCACCTCAAACATTGATGATTACCCAACCACCAATAGTCATCCCAATCACTGATAATTCACCCAAATATCAATGATAAATGTGCTAGAAAACAATAACCAATTATTTTCATCCCCTTACCTCTAAACAAACCCTACTTTTTGTGTCCCTACCTATTCACAGACCTTGTCTTGATTTTCTGAACATGACCCCAACTTTTTTAGCATGAGTATTGACCCATTTTTGCTATAATTAATCATTTTATTTATCTAGAATCTATTCAATTTTTTTTTCATGCATTTAATTTCATGTTATTAAATGTAAATACTATTTATTTTATCTCCACCAACTTGATTGTTATAAATAGTGGATTGACACTATCGTAGAAAGCATATGATTCTTGAATCTAGCTCATACTAGGCAATCCACTCAACTATCTTGCTAAAAATTCCCCTTTTTAGTGTCTTTCTTATTTTTAGGTTATTCCTTTCAAGCTAAAGAGAATTTCTCCATCATCATCTAGATTACATGTGCATCACCAACTAGGTATTTCTACCACACTCTTATTACTAGTTTCTTATCTTCTTCCAAATTAAGAAATGAGAAAAATTAAGAGAAACATTTTGGCACACCCAATGGGACCCTAGCATCATCTAGGTTCCTTTTATTTCTTCTTTTATTCTATGCTCATTGAATGAAATCTTAAATTTATTTTAGTCTTTAAATAAACATGGCAATACATTGATTGCTTGCTTGATTTACTTCATCTAGCAACTTAAAGGCAAAATAATTAATCATAGCTTTCACTCTTGTTATCAAATACTTATCCAGACTACATAATCAATCTATTAACACATCAAATCCAAATTGAGATAAGTCCTGACTAGGATTTCATCACCTAGTGCTCAAACTTACCCTTTCTCGACAATCCCACTTGGAGGTCATTACCAAGGGGAGAATCAACTCAGCTCTCTAGTTGAGTATAAACTCTAAAATTTAGTATATCTTGGCTAATAACCTGACACCCTTATCACTGTGGTGTGTGAAGCAAGGGGGTAGGACCCAATACCAAGCCACATACTAAATATCAATATAGATTTATTTCTTGAGTACCTAAACATAACCTGAAACCAACCTTAGATTTCCTCTTTTAATACCTAATCTACAAGCCAACTTTCTTGTTCACACTTTCTAAGTCATAAGCCAAAAGTGATCTAAAAAGAATCTTAAGTTTAAATGCACTATTAGTGTATGTTTGCATTTCCTTGAATTCTTTTCTTTTTGATTGATTTTTATTTGAGGTGTGAGTTTTCATCATTCTTTTCTTATTTTCTCACATGGTCTTTACTAGACAATAGTTAAGAAACCAAACCAACAAAGGACCACCTTCCTCTTCCTCTTCCTCCTTTATGGAATATAATTTAGATGCTAAGGTTTATCCTTCTCATTATCCTCCTCCTACCATGCCTTGGATATTTGTTAAGGGTGATGAAAATTTCACCACATTCCTTGATAACAACCCCATATCCCTTCGATGCTAACTTAATACCTTATTTCACCACACCCTTATTGCTTTGATTCCTCTAATGGATCCACCTTTTGGTATTCCTCCCCATATTATGGGTGGAGTTAATTCCTCCCAACCTTCGATCACCCAAGCATCCTCTTCCACCAATATCCCATCCACTACCACCACCAAAACCTAATCCAACATTCCAACCTCTAACCAAACTCCTCCTATGCCAACTGACACCTCCAACATAGGAGTAACCTCCCATTTTATTACTCATGCCTTATCCACTATGGGGGTATCTTATACCCCTATCTTTACCATTCCTCTTAATACTACTAATCTACCAATTTCTACCCCAATCTAAAATTTGGTACTTTCCATACCTCTTACCCTTCCACCCATTAGCACCAGAGTTACTACCCAACCTCAACCTACCACTTCAACCATACCTCCAAATCAACCTTCGTTAATCCCTCAAAAAATAACCATAACATCTTACAAATATATTCCAAATCCACATGGATACATACCACCTTCTACCCAACCTTTAATGACCACATACCAATATGTGGCACCTTTTCAACCTTCCACCTCTTATCCATACATTGCATCTACCCAATCTCAATCGAACCTACTACCCAAGTATGGATCTCCTCAACCTAAAACATATTTAGTTAAGATGTTAATGGATAAAATGTCCAATCTTGAATCATCTATTTTTGGAGCTCATAACCTTATATCTTATGATGAAATCTATAATAAACCCATTCATCCATATATTCCTATCTGAACCTATCCTCCTTAGTGGGAACTACCTAAGTTTTTAAAGTACTAAGGCAAGGAGGACCCCCAACAAAATTTGAGAGCATTATACCATTCTTACTATTTAATCACATATGATGCTGCTCTCATTATTTATACCTTCCCCATGTCTGTATCTGGACCTACCTTAGATTGGTATAATGCTCTTAATAAGCACTCTATCTTCTCCTTCTCTCAACTAGCCTAAATATTTTTAGATCACTTTTTAGTTAATATATCCCAAAAGGTTTCCATTACTGATCTTTACTCCATTAGGCAATTCGATGATGAATCGATTGTCAATTTCATAGTTAGATATAGAGGTCTTATTAACCAAATTTATTTTTCATTACCCCAACCCAAATTTATTGAACTCTTTTCTCAAGGTTGTGCCAAACATATTGCTCCAAATCTTCAAGTTAAAACTTTTAGAAGCTTTGATGAGGCATTTACCATGGCACATAAACTTGAAATTAGGGCCATTGATGAAGGGAAGTTTAAAATGTGAAAAAATAATTTAAGTTTTAAATTCAATGACCCATTTTAAAATAAAACCACCAACCCATCCAACCATCCCAATACCAAGATGAAAGCAACCACAAACATGATTATCTTAAAATCCACTCCACCTCCAACTATCAACCAACTAAATCAAACCAATTATTCTAACCCATCAAAGCAATAAACTCACAACCAAACTAAACCACTCTAAGACAATATACTTCCTTAGGGGAATCATATTCTTCAATTTTGGATAAACTACTTAAATCTAACCTCATCCAACTTCAACCTATTAAACCACCTCAATAATTCGATGCTTCTTGCCCCACACCTCGATGGTATAATGAGAATGATCATTGTTCCTATCACATCATTGTACATGATGTGTGTAGGTGAAATAACTTTAAATCTATTGTCCAAAATATGATTGAAAAGGGTGAACTAGCATTATAAAATACCAATGCACCTCCAAACCAATCATTAGACATTTTTCATAAACCTTTTCCCAATCATGCCACTTCTACTCATCACCATGACAACAAATTAGAACCATCCCACTCTCATGAGGCACATACAATCAATGTTGTTACCATTGAACCCATTGTTGAAGAAACCATTACCTCAACTACATCTTCTTCCATCCCACTTATTGAAGTGGTGGAGTCCTCTTCTATTTATTTTAACAACAAAACAAAGGATGAAACCTCCTCTCTTTTAATTAAATAGACCATTGAATTACCCATTTATCCTTCAATAGAAGAGGATCCAACCATTTGTTCCTCCAATCCACTTATAGAAGTAGTGGAATCACTACTCTTTCCTTTGGATATCCAAAAGAAGGGAGAAACCACCTGCTTACCTACATCTAAAAAAACCACACCCTCCTTACCTATCATAGAACGAACCCCATCTCCTTTGGAAACCACCCCAAAGGAAAGGATCATCTCCTCTATTATTTCCATAGAAACATCATCTACCTAACCATCAAACCTTCCACCCAAGACAAAGGTGAAGATACTACACCCTCACATCAACCTAGGGGCTTGATATTTGAAACTGATAACCAAGAAATCAAACCCATTTATAAACCTTTTTCTAGATTGGTTCAAAGTCTAGAATTTACTTCCCAACCTAATCTAGATAGGGCCACTTTTTGGAACCTTCTTGGGCTACCTTACCAAAATAAACAAGAACCTTTGACCTCACTTACATCTACCCTCAAACCCATCAGTACCTCAACCCCATCTTCAGACACTTCTTCCTCTAGCACCATAGGGGAACCATCCAACCCACCTTAATCTAAAATTTCCAAACCATACTATATCCATTTGATCAAACCCATCAAGAACCTAGGAATACTTCTTAACCCTAGTGTGGCTCATCCATCTTTGAAGTTAGACTTAACACCATTAAGTCTACCCAAGAGACCTTTGTCTAAACCTACCAAAAGGGTGGAACTACCCAAACCATTTCCAACTAGACCCATATCACATCCTTCACACCTACCTTCAATTTTAGGACCTCATCCCTCTATCATCCCCATTACCTATTCACCATCTTGGAGACCTTCTCCTTTTAACCTACCTATACCTACCTCCACCAAAATAATAAAATTCCCATCATTCTTAACTAACCTAGCCACATCTACCTTCCCAACTATTGCCAAACATTCACCCTCCACCTGTAAATCTTCTAAACTAACCCTAACCAAACAATCCCAAATAAAACCACCCACTAAAACCATCTCGCCACCTCTAACTTCTATGGTAAAGCTTACACCCATTCCTAAAACTAGAAACCTAATGCCTCTAACACCTTTGGTCAAATATTATTTAACTATTCTAAAAAGTCTATTGCAAACCTCTTATTTGACCTTACCACCCATCAAACCTTTTAACCCTTCACATCTTAATAATACATGGTTCAATGATAATTTTATCTAACTCTACCACAGGACACTAGGACATGATACAAAGAACTATAAATCTTTTCAAACACTAGTCTATAGCCTTTTGGATGAGGATGATCTTCTATTTGATGAACCTTCCTTGATCCCCTTACCTATATAACTATCAATACAACCTACCAAACACCTATCTACTCCCTCACTCTCATCTAAGAGTAAGGAGGCATAAACGAAACCATCTATCCCAACCCCTCCCTTAATCCACACTATCCATATGGTTACCCTATCTAGGGCCTGATAAAAGGATAAGGGAAAAGTGAAAGTGTCCATACCATAGACCTAACCTTTAACCCCTCGACATTTCAATCAAACCTAAACACATTCACCTTCACCATTACCAAAACCCAAAATATTTATCTTGGGTGCATCCACTTCCAACCCTTTTGAATTCATTCATCATGTAGTGTTGAAATAACTTCACCAAAATCTGGTGAAGATGAGATTATATGAATTAATAAACACCTCACCCCTCACCATCAAACATTGATAGATATTATGTAATCTATAGAGGTTCAAATCAAAGATCCTCAACCCCTTGTAATATTTATTGGAGCCCTTTAAATTTTTTCCCTAGTCACCTTTAGGGATTCAGAGATACCTTCTATGTATCTTGAGGATCTAGATCCTCTCCTCTTTATCATGGCATACATTGATCAAACCTATATAAAAAGGGTGATTATTGATGGAGGGGATAACATCAACATTATCTCCTCACATGGCTATCACCAACTTGACCTACCCAAGAACATCATGTCAAAGTCCTCAATAGTTCTTCATTATTTCAATGACACCATGGCGAATACCTTGGGGATAGTCATTATCCATATTCACTTGGGACCTCACACCATTCTCAAACTCTTTTATGTTGTAGAGGGTGAGTTAAAATACTATTTTCTACTTGGATGCCCTTGGATCCATGATATGAGTTGTGTCCCTTCCAATTTGCATCATTGCATCAAATTTGAGCATGAAGGTCATGTCATCACTCCCTTTACATCTTGAAATATGATGTACAAACCTAATGATGTACTTATTCCTCATCCATCCACCTCACCACCTACCAATAATAACTCCACCCCTATTGTTGATGAAGCTTCAACAAGCTCATCCATCCCTTCTTCATAGATCCCCAAAGAAGACCCCTTGGAATCCACATTCCAACATCTCTCACTTGGGGAGTATCTTCTTTTAACCTTGGATGCTTTCCCTACTCCTCAAGAGTATGGGAAACATGATAATGACCTTAATTATGACCCAAACATTGAAGCCATTATCTTTTTTAGTCTCCCCAACCATAAAAAAAAACTTCATCTATTGGGGACTTGATCAACCACTTCTTACTCCTACCACTACTCACATTTGACCATTTACCTTTGACTTTTCTTATCTCAAAAAAATTGCCTTTGCCAAAGCATACCTCTATAGGTGTGATTGGAATGGATTTGGCCTTGGCCTTTATGAGCAAGGACCTCATGAGCTACCCATAATCAAAACTCAAAAAACTTAGGTTTTTTTTAGCCTAAGGTTCATACCACCAAAAGAACCCACCTCACCTAAACCCATTTCCAATGTCAAAGAGGATATCCCATCCTCACCAACCCCATCTCCTTCAAAGTCAGAAGATTTTGATATCATCCCATCTAACCTTTTTTTTAATCAGTACCATTAGTCTCAACCCCCTGACTTATCAAAAGGATGGCTAAAATAAAACCCTTCCTCTTATCCATTCTAAAATGGTAGAAAATTATTCTCCTACCATTAACACCATCTAATACCAAGATGATAATTCCATGCTCACCTACCTTAGTGTGGGGGAATCTTCTATCCATAAATCTCTTCCTTCTAATAACTAAACCATGTTGAATGAATTTACCATTGATGTCAACTTGGGTACTTAGGATAACCCCCACATTGTCAAGATTGGGCAATCCTTAAATTCCATAGAATAAAAGGATTACCATTCCTTCCTTCATGACCACAACATAACATTCGCTTGGTCTTATCAGGATATACCTAGAATTGACCCTTCCATTGCTCTCCATAACATTGTCACCCAGCCTGACACTAGACTCATTTAATAGCAAGATGCACCCTCACATATCTCTTCTACTTAAAGAGTAACTTTAATGACTCTTGTTTATCAATTTCATCTAACCCATTGACTATACCCAATGGGTTTCTAACATTGTTCCCATTACCAAACCCATAGGGGGACTTCACCTTTGTATCAAATTTTGTGATCTTAAGCTTACCTTCCTAAAGGATGACTTTCCTTTACCTAGCATTGACCAACTTGTTGATCTTACAACTGGCCATGATATGTTATCTATCATGGATGGTTTCTCAAGATATAATCAAATCTTGATTGCTCCCAAAGATTAACATAAAACCTCTTTCATCAAACCATGGGAGACCTTTTGTTACAGAGTCATGCTTTTCAATTTGAAGAACACTGGCACAACCTACCAGTGTGCCATGACCTACATCATCCATGACCTAATCAATAGAATTATATAAGACTATGTGGATGATCTCCTTAGGAAATCCAAATATTGAAAGGATCACATAGATGTCCTTATTATCATCTTTGAATGCTTAATCCATTTCCACATCTGATTTAACCCTAAGAAATGTATTTTTGGGGTCCTTTTTGGAAATATTTTTGGCTTTATTATCTCCCTTTGAAGAATTGAAGTGGACCCTACCAAAGTTTGAGTAATCTTGGAAATGCCACCTCCAACCCACCTTAAGAAACTATGTAGCTTACAGGGAAATCTCCGGTCGATCCAATGCTTCATCTCTCAATTATAGGATAGATGTCATTTTTTTCACCACATATTTAAGAAGGATACATATTTCAAATGGACTAAAGACTACCAACAAGCCTTTGATTCACTTAAAGAATAACTTATTTCTCCACCTATCTTTACTCTTCCTAAAGAGGGTCAACCATTTTACCTCTATATTTTCACCATTTACCATTCCTTAGGGGCAATGCTCACTCACTATGATGAACATAATAAAGAGCAAGCCATATAATACATAAGTTGAATAGTTATAGAGTATGAGACTTAGTATACCCATCCTAATAAACTTTGCCTTGCACTCATCTTTGTGGCCTCCAAGCTTCACCATTAACTTCTTAATAATAAAACCTATGTCATCACTAACAATAACCCACTCAAGTACATACACTCTAAACCATATCAAAACTAGCATATGGCTAAGTGTCTCATGCTTTTGGTTGAGTTTGATCTTGAGGTCCTTCAGCAAAATTCAATTAAAGCACAAGGCATTACTGACCAATTAGCTAAATCTCCCCTACTTGACAACCAACCACTTCCTCTTGCATTTCTAGATGAGTCCATTGTGACTCTTTCTCAAGAGGATTCCACTTACCAAATGACCAGGTTCTTCAATGGTTCTAAATACCAGCATGGTGTGGGTGCAATAGTTATTCTCATTCCCCTTAATGGTGAACCTTTTCCTCTATCCTTTAAACTTGAATTTGAATGAACCAACAATGTAGCTGAGTATGAAGCCCTAGTCATAGGTCTCAAAATTTCTCTAGCCTTGGGAGTTAAGATAATCAGTGTCTTTAGTGACTCCCAAATTATGGTTAATCAGGTCAATGGATATTATCAATGTAAGAATGATGTCTTACTAAAATACAAAGAACTTATAGATGTAATTTTAGAATCATTTTATCATTATCTTATCTAGTTAGTTCCATTATCTACTAACAAATTCATAGACACAATGGCTTCCCTTGCTTCCCAAATCTCATCTCAACCTCCTAAATCTAAAATCTTTGTAACCATTTACCATTTTTCACTCTATCTTATATCTATTCCAACCTTCCTACCATTTTTAGTGTGGAAACATCTCCTTTTGACATTTAGTATGAACAAACTTTTGATTACCTCAACCTTGACATCATTCCTCCCAACCTCTCCAAGAATGCCCGAAGAGATTTTATTTAGAGTACCTCTTGTTACACCATACTAGGAGGAAACCTTTACAAGAACGGATTTGATGACCTCCTTCTCTATTGCCTTCATAGTCATGAACCTTTCCATGCAATCAAGGAAATGTATGATGGAATATGTGGACATTCTAGTGGTTTAACTGTCACTAAATGCATCCTTTGCCTTGGATAATATTGTCTTACCCTCAACCAATATTTTTGTGATTATGTAAATAAGTGTGTCAAGTGTCAACAACATGATAATTTACACCATGCACCTACTCATGGCCTTTGAGTATCTAAGGAATTTTGGCCATTATCATAATGGGGCCTTAATATTATTGGGGAAATCAATCCTCATTCATCATAATGTCATCAATCCATCATTACCACCATCAAATATTTCACCAAGTGGGTGGAAGCCATTCCTCTTATCTCAACCAAAGTTGATAAAATTAATGAATTTATCAACCATCACATCATCTATCATTTTGATGTTCCCCATAAGATCATCATTAATAATGGTAGATCTTTTAAGAACAAGCAACTACAAGGTCTTTGTGATGTATTTGAATTCAAGTTGAGCTTCTCTTTTCCTTACTATCCATAAATAAATAAACAAGTAGAAGCTTCTAACAAGATCCTTAACAAAATGTTGCCCAAAGTTATCAATGATTTAGGTCAGGATTAACATTTACACATCCATTTCACTTTATGGGCCTATTATACTAGAAATCAAACCTCTATGGGTGTTACTCCTTTCTCTCTAGTCTTTAGAGTAGAAGCAATTTTACCCTTCAAATTCAAAATTCCCTCTCTTTGAATATCTTTGTAAAAGATCATTTTAAAGAGTGACTATCAATAAGAAAAATTAGCATGACTTGAGTTACTTAATGAACATAACTTCATAGGGCTTAACCATTTTCGTGTCTATCAATAACAAATCAAGTGCACCTATACCAAACACCTACAAGAATGAGAATTCAATATCAGAGACCTCATCTTGATGGAAAACCAACATGTCACCAATATGGATAAAATCAAAAGAGGCAAGTTTGATTTTAACTGGCTTGGACCTGATATCATTACCCATAAGTATTGTAGACACCAATATCGTGTCAACCCCCCTTGGTCCCCTTATAAATGTTAACACTCCTAACCCACACCTTATTAATTTAAAAACTACTTATTTTAAATTAATTACCTCACCACGACACCTCACCACGACACCTCACCCTAAGACCATTTCTTAGCCTATGAGTTAGCCTAAGACTAAGTCCTCTAAATCCTAACTATCCATGACCTATTCTCACCCCCTCTTAACTCAACTAACTTCCACACCTCATAAGCCATTATTTTGACCATTCTCCAATGGAAAAGGCACTTGGCGGTTGGAGAAATGGGCAAAGAGATAAAAATAGCCCTTTTACCTATTCTCTCTCCATCAACATCAGTCAACACTTGGCCAACGTTGGTCAACCATGAATGATGCCGGTGGGATTGCCGACATTGGTTACATAAGCCAAGCTCTAAACATTGAGCCTCCCCTGCCTTCTTGGACATTGACATGCACACTCTGAGACCAAAAGCACTAGAACTCAACTATCATCCTCTTGGCTACCAAAGCTTTGTACAAGTCATTCCAAAGACTAGATTGAAACATTGTATGAGGATCTCAACATCAGCCACAATAGGAACAAGGATTCTGACACCTCTGGTTCTTCACCTAATAGAGCTAAGTATTCTGATTCTTATTTTAGTATTTTAGAATACATTGTTAATTAGTTTCCATTTGTTATTTCTAAATACTGTTGAGAGGCCCAATTTCTTTCATGGAGGGGTTGAAAAGCCTTCCCTTTATTCTCACCCTCTTTTCACACCTATCCTCTACCTTTACCCTTCCTAATACCTTATTCACCTTTCCGCAACCTTGCACAAACCTCCTAATTTCTAGAAACTCTTCTGTCCATCATAGAAATACTCCAAAAACTCGTCCAAAGCCCACTGCCCCTACCGACATTGGCAACATAATTGACATCAACAGTATTTCCCCACTGACTGCGATAATGATTGTGCAAACCAGAAACCTATCCAAATAGCCCATAGACCAAACAAAACCTTCACCCAGCTTTTTGCAACATTTAAAGACACATGAATTGTAGGGAATAGGTACACAACATTCTACCTTTCCATTTCTTTAATTCTTTTATCATTTCTTTTTATACAACACTCATTTCTTTAAATAGTGGACTGTCATCCCTCAAAGAGCTTCACGCTTCTAGGACCGAGCGCGTAGCTTGGTAGTCCACCATATCCTCCTCTAACATCTTCTTTGTTTAAGTTTATTTCTTATTGTAGGTGTTTCCTCCATAGCCAAAGAGGAGCTCCCATAACGCTTGGATATGGTGCACACTTAATCTGGGTAACATCAAACCCAAGACCTCTTAACTTTAGTTTCTTCTTTCTTCCTTATATCAATTAGCAAACATATAGAGAAAATTTTTGGCACACCCAGTTGGACCCCTAGAGTTTTCCTTGGGTTCATTCTTCTTCTTTTAGAAAATCAAACTTTCATATAGATGCATTAGAAAAATATTCTCTTCTTGCATCCCCTCTTCTATCTTTTTGTTTCAAAAAGAAATCATTAGCAGAAGTTAAAAAGAACATCTCTTTTTCTTCTTGTTACTTCTTGCATGCATCATAGAGTAGTGAAAAAACTCATACTCTTTACCTCTTCTCCATTTGTTTGCATTTGAATAACATATTTTGATTTGGGTTAAAAACTACTACATTTCATTCTTGCTTGGATGCATACTTAGCCCACTTAGTAATTAAAGCATTATGAATGAATCATAGTGCACAAATGTTACACAACCAAACCACAATCACTTCAAATTAAACATATAAACTTACTTGAGACAAGGCCCGTTTAGGATTTCATCACCTGGCGGATACCTTACCCCACCTGGCGATCTTACTTGGATTTTACCACCAAGAGGAGGACCCACTCTGTTCTCTGGCAGAGTATAAACTATAGGAAAGGTATATTTTGGCTAAGCGGCCCAGCTCAGCTTTGGGTTCGTGAAGTGAAGGGAGAAAGCCCTAGCACCAGGCCATGTACTGACCCTAACACAGATCTTTGAGCACCATAACACAACCTAAAACTAGCCATAGACTTCTTCTCTAGGACCTATTTTACAAGCCCAACTCCCAACACATTCTTTTAAGGCATAAGCCACCACAACTTTAAAACTCATTCCTAGGAATCTAACATTTTAGAGGTTGCTTGCCTAATCATCTATTCTATTATTTTTATTTGATTGTTTGAGCTGGTAAGGTTGCATCATTCTGAAGTCTAAAAACAACTCAGAATATCTTCTTCTTCCAAAAACTATCAATTTTTTGTGTTTTTGGAATTACACAGAAACTGACATTAGTTTGTCCATCGACGTTGGCAACATTTTCTCACTGATATCAGTTAAACAACCAACATCGATCACTGTCAATAAATTTTCTTTCCAAACAACAAGCTTAAAACCTAAATTTCTTGTTATTCAACACAAACTCTAGATTTATAAAACTAAAACACATAGTTTTTAGAACCTGAACCCCTTTTGCCTTACATGGTCTTCACACGCAATCAAGCCAAATTCGTTGTTGACCATGTGAGTCAAAAGCCACTCCCACCTTCGCCCTTCGTGCCAAGTCATCTAATGGAGTATAATTCAGACACTGAGCATACTCCTATCCAACCTACCCCCACCGATCAACCTCCTATTGTTCTTGAAGGGGATCAAGATTTTGAGAGATTCCTTGACCACAACATCCAGGCTCTCTAACATTATCTCGCTAGAAGATAAATGTGAGATCCCTTAAGTAACCCTATTTATGGGATGCCAACTTCTTTGATTGAATCATAAATGATATCAATAGCATCTGCTACCCAACCTATGGTCACTCAGGCCACTGCCTCGACTAGTAACCTAACCATGGCCAATGTTCAAGATTTGGCCTCTCCTTCCATCCTTTCTAGCCCTACCTCCATCAGGGTTTCTGTACACCCTCAATCGCAAATAATTAAACCAAGTTTGACACCTTTTTAGAACTTGATTGTCTCTATCCCATCCACTCTTGCACCCATAAACATGAGAGTGACCACTTATCCTTTAACTAGTATCACTACTAGTCAACCACCCTTGGCAGCATCTAGTCAAGTTGTGCCCTCCAACTTCACGGCACAAGCCCCCATGGCCTTAACATCAGCCCCTATGACAAACTATCAGTATGTTGCACCTACACAAATGCAACCAAGTACATCATATGCCCCTCCCAATGCCTTCCAAGTACCTTATAACTTAAGGGGTGCCCCTCCTGCCAATCCATCTACTGATCTAGTTAAGATGCTGATGGATAAAATGTCCAACCTTGAGACATCTGTTTCAGGTTCAAGGAGTGTTCTTTCATACGAACAAATCTACAACAAACCTATCCAACCTTCAATTCCTATTCAATCATACCCTAGCCAGTGGGAACTCCCAAAATTTACTCACTTTTAGAGTAAAGAGGACCCACAACAACATCTGTGAGTGTTTAGACATGCTTGCTACCTCATAGCGCATGATGATGCATTATTACTTCACACATTCCCCATGTTACTATCTGGCACCACCCTTGATTGGTATAGCTCCATTACCAGTCAATCTCTCTTCACCTTCACTCAACTATTCTTCAATCATTTCTCAATCAACATCACCAAGAAGGTCTCCATCATAGACCTTTATTCCATTAGACAATCTGAGGATGAGTCAATAGCTGACTTCGTCACCTGTTGGAGAGGTTTGATCAACCAACTCTCCTTCTCACTACCTTAACCTGAGCTCATTGATCTCTTTTCAAGAGCATGTGCCAAGAACATCTTGTTTACTCTATAGGTTCAAACTTTTTGCACATTTGATGAAGCTTTCACTATGGCCCGAAAGCTTGAACTCTGCACAGTCGAAGAGGATAGGGTCAAATTACGTAGCAAAAATACCAATGCAAAATCCAATGATCCTTCTTCTTCCAAATCTTCTTATTCCCACTCCAAGTCCAAGGGATCGACAAACATTGTGGTCCTTAGGTCATCATCTTCTACCACAACCAACCAATATGAGCCCTCCACTTCACAAAACATCACAAGACAATTCCAACAATGGTATGAACAACGATGATACACTCTAATAGGAGAATCATATGCTTTTGTATTGGATAAATTAGTAAATTAGGGAGTCCTCAACCTCCCTCAAATCCCACTTGTCCAATTTGATCCCTCACGAGCCATCCCTGCATGGTATAGGGAAAATGACTTTTGTAACTATCATCGTGTCAATGGTCATGACACAGACAATTGCAAAACCATAAAAAACATTGTTCAAGACATGTTAGACAAAGGGGACCTTATTTTGGATAACCCTAATGCACTAGCCAATCAAAACATGGATGTCTTTAGGCAACCATTTCCTAACCATCCCCCAAGTCAGAATAATGTTTAGACCATGGCTGATGACCCTCAAGAATGTAACATACACACGGTCAACATAGTCTTGCCTTTCATTCCCATCTAACCTCTCCCACAATCTAAAGAGGTTGGTCAACCCATTTCTCCACCATAGGTAGAAGAGCCTATTTTACCTATACCACCCCTATGCAATGAAGAGCTCCCTTTGCCTCACCCTCTTCCTCGCATGGATGAACCCGTTTCACCTATATCAACCCCATGACATCAAACACCTCCTCTACCCATTCTTCTACCTTGTGAGGATCCTATATTACCTATTTCTCTTGCCCCCACCTTCCCTCTTCTTCTAGCATTGGAATAAGTTACTATTCATACCCCACGCCCTCATGTAGAAGGGGCCATCATCCCTCTACTTCACCCTTTAGAGGAGCCTTCCTCTCTTATTTGTCCTCCACCAATGGAGGATAGTCCTCCTTCCACCCCACTTTCACATGTAGGAGAGTCTACTTTGACCTCTCCCATATTGGAGGATGTTTTGACAGTACCAACGCTAATGGCCCTACCCTTATCCTTCTTATCACTAATGGGGGATCATACTTTCCCTACTCCTAAACCACACGTGGAAGGCATGATCATCCCTATGCTCTATCCTCTTAAAGAGCCACATTCTCCAATTCCTTTTCCATCGAGAGAAGAACTTGCTACCTCACCCACTTCAGCTAAGGAAGATCTGGTGATGGTTCTCTCTTGCCTTTGGCCTGAGATCATTACATCCAACACATTTTTGTTCTCACAATCACCCAAATCCTCCAAAAGACTGACTGTAAAGCCTCGCGCGACATCATCTAAACCCTTCTCTTGATTGGCAGAAAACTTAGGATTCCTCCACTCTAAGAACCTAGAACATGAGGCACTATGGGAGTGACTTAAGACTCCTTATCTTACACATCCTTCTTCACCTTATACTACCAACCTTTCTATGACAAATTACCCCAAAGTCTCTGACGAGGATCAGGCTTCCACTTCTAAATCATCAAAAGCTCAGCCTTCCACGTCTGAACCCAAACCCTCGCAGGCATCCACAATGCTGCAATAGATTAAATCTCTTGGTGTTTGCCCTGTATCAAACCTCACTCACCCACAAGTGAAGGTAGATTTAAACCTTGACCCACACAGTAGTGGTCCTTGCCTCATACTAAAGAAGAATGCTAAACCACATCGGTTTACTCCTCCCCCACCTTCACCATTGCCTTCTATCTTGGGTCCACATCCTTCCACTTTAGTAGGAGTGCTCCTTATTCGAACACCTCACAAAAACAAACTGCCTCCATTACTCCCTCTACCCATCAAAAACATATTTCCTCCAAGAAATTAAACACCTCTCATCAAGAAAGTACCATCTACACATGTGGTCACACCACCAACCAAAAAGGTGATATGAAAAAATCTCCCTACAACTCCTAAGTAGAAGTTGTCAACCCCTATTGCAACAATGAGTGTAGAGCCATTAGTGGGTTCTTATGCTTTGCTGTTATGTCAATTATTATAGTCTTCTAGCATTGTTCTCCCACCCATTAAGCCTTACCAACCTCTCAGATCAAAACCATCCTGGTTTGATGACACTCAAATCTACGCGTATCATCGCACACTTGGGCATGATACTGAGCATTGTTGCACTCTTAAGGTTGTCATTCACCAACACCTAGAAAAGTTTACCCTTCTCATTGAGGATTCTCTTGACCATATTTTTGAAAAACTACCAACACCATCCCATGCCTCCCAAACCTCCTCACTTGAATCGGGATCCCAATGTGAGATTATGGTCCCTCTACCACCTTTTCCCCCTTTATTTGAAATCAACACTATTAATGTGACCACCAGGGCCAAACCCTAAAGGATAAAGGAAAAGAGCATGTTTCTACCCCTTAGACATATCCATTCGCCAAGCCTTCTCAACCACCAAAACCCAAGATTTCTATCTTGGGCACATCTCAACCAACATCTTCGAGGGAAATTCCTCCTAACCTCTCTAGTCCACATGATGTTTGGTATAAACAACTTGTTGACTACTTGACTTATTCTATCATTCCTCTTAACCTCTCTAGCAATGGACGGTGGGCTTTTATCAAAATTACTACTTGATACACCATGCTAGGGGGTCTTCTCTACAAATGAGGTCTCGACGGCCTCCTTCTCTGATGCCTAACCACCACTAAGACATCTTATGCCATCAAACAAGTCCATGATGGGATTTGTGGAGGAAATTTCAGTGATAACTCAGTTGCAAAGCGCATCCTCCACCTGGGTTATTATTGGTCCACTCTTAACCAAGACTGTAGTAACTATGTTCGGTATTGTATCAAATGCTAGCAACATACTAAACTACTTCATGTCCATAGCCACAATCGCATCAAGCGTGCCTACAACAAAAATTTGAAAGAGTGAGATTTCAAAATTAGAGATCTCATCCTTAAAGAAAACCAACACGTGACCAATATGGAAAGAAGCAAATGAGGCAAGTTTGCTCCTAATTGGCTTGGACCTTATATAATAATGCACAAGTATGGATCGGGCACTTATCATCTATCTTCTCTTAAAGGCTGGCCAGAACTTGAGCCCCTTAATGCCTTACATCTACAACCATTCTACTATTAACCAAGTAATCATTCACTTGATGTTTAACTTGAGCTTGTCCCTTGAGCAACCCCCGTCATCCTCATTCCTATTTCCTTCAACCCTTTTTCCCTACAAACAATTAGTTAACCCTTTTTTAAGCATTAATGCTTTGTCCTAATAAAAGGGAAACCCCTAAACCTCTATAGTCTAGTCCATGACTAAAAGTTCAGTCAACAAAAACACATAAAATTGGGATGCCTAAAAAAATATTAAAAGGTCATAAACTATAAATACAGACTGCTCGCTTGAAGGATAGGTATATTATTGCTATAATTAATGGATTGCTCCCTTTAAGGATAGACATCAAAACATACAAAGCCAGATATAGACCACTCTCTCGAAAGATGGCTATGCCCAAATTTTGCTACCAAAACAACACCCTCTTAGAAGCTTCCCGCATCGATCAGCTTCACATGACCACAAAACAAAAACAACATCCCCACGTAGACTTCTCGCATTGATCAGTCTACCAAAAAAAAAAAAAAACTGACTGACAAACTATTAAGTCATGGACTTGCCTATAGTCATTCTCAGGGTCACCTATAAAAAGGGGCAACGTTATCCCTGCTAAAAAGGGTTACACTATCCTCACATATCACATAATCACACCTATTACCCCAAAATACCCAAGAGATTTTGAGCTCACTTAACATCAAGTGATTAGGGTATTTTTATAACACTAACCAATGGTCAATAACGTAATGCATGAACAGGGCTTTTGTTTCCAAAAACCCTATTTATGCTATCATTATGGTCCTTATTAATGAAAGAGCAACATGCCTTTCACTTCTTACACACCTTCATCACATGCCAATACAACCAAACATTTTCTAACCAATAACATAACATCATGATTGATTTAATGCAAATAACAATTGGTGTTATATAAATTATCATAGCACATTCACATTAGTTTCTATGGAAAACAATACACATGGAAACTATCAACCAAACACAATTTATGTCAAGCATATACCATCACCAATATGGAAACCTACTGAAGCATAAATAAACTCATTTCATTTTTAGCATACACCATAACCAATATGGAAAATTGCTAAGGATGAAAAACCACATAACCTATGTTACAACATACACCATTGCACAATATGGAAAAGGCTATAACATCATCATCATACACTGATCATTTCAAGCATGTACCATCAAACATATTGGAAATGCTAACAACACTAACTAACCAAAACAACTACCAACCTCTTTGACTCTTTTTCCCTTTTTGGGAGAACTACATAGGCCTAAGGCCCTTAAAATAGGGGCTATGTAGGCAGCACTCAGTTGACATGGGGTCTTTTGAGGTTAGCTCAGCCATTCGTTTGTTCATCTACCTAATGAACCAAGTATCTAAACCCAAGGCTCATTGCCTACCCTGAATACTAGGATCACTGCCTATCCTAAACCACCTCATTTTTAACCAATTAACCTTTAAACATGACCTAACCTAGTCAAACCCAATCCATAACCTACCCTCCACTTTCCCTTTTTGGGAGAACTACATTGGCCTGAGGACCTTCACATGGGCTATGTAGGTAGCACTTAGTTGACATGGGGTCTTCTGAGGTTAGCTCGGCCATTCACTCATCCGTCTACCTAATGGACCAACTATCTGAAATAAAAACATAGGTCTTCTCTAAAACTGCCCACAATCTTGACCAAACAACCAGCCCTAACATTGTAGAAGTTACTTTAGACTTCTCATGGGGCACATTGGAGATCACATACATCTCCCTAACCATAAAAAACAACACTTGAGATCACTTATATCTCAGCCTGACTCGATAAACAACCTCGAAGATCATGACTATCTCCTCAGACCACGACCACTTTTGAGACAACTTTGCCTTAGTTGTTTTGATTGCGTATGCTACCTCATGAATAGTTAGCAAATTATCCGTGCCCCTCACATTTATTGATGGATCACGACCAAGTTGATCCCCAATATCTATGACATTTTCATGTTTTCCAAGAGCACTTCCTAACCTGGATACTTGGAACACGATGACCATTAGAGCTACAACTTTGATCGATATAACCCAATCAGCTACCACTAATAAGCTAGGGATCGATTACTTCAATTTTAATCCTCCTCAACCATTGGAGCTATAGCTTTGATTGATCTAACCCAATAAACTACCACTAATAAGTTGGGGACTAGTTATTTCAGTTTTAGTCCTCCTCAACCATTGAAGCTATAACTTTGATCGTTTTAACCCAATTAGCTATGATTAAAAAGCTGGGGATTGGCTACTTCGATTTTAGTCCTCCTTGACCTTGCTTGTGATAATTTGACCTGCCTA